>OX104114.1:349574-417248 GCA_944474755.1 Limnoperna fortunei | reverse complement strand
ATAACAGTGGTACCATGTAATATAACGGTGGTACCATGTATTATAACAGTGGTACCATGTAATATAACAGTGATATCATGTAATATAACAGTGGTACCATGTAATATAACGGTGGTACCATGCACTATAACAGTGGTACCATGCAATATAAACTGGTACCATGTAATATAACAGTGGTACCATGTAATATAACGGTGATATCATGTAATATAACGCTGGTACCATGTAATATAACGGTGGTACCATGCACTATAACAGTGGTACCATGTAATATAACGGTGATACCATGTAATATAACGGTGATATCATGTAATATAACAGTGGTACCATGTAATATAACGGTGACACGATGCAATATAACAGTGGTACCATGTAATATAACGGTGGTACCATGTAATATAACGGTGATATCATGTAATATAACAGTGGTACCATGTAATATAACGGTGATATCATGTAATATAACAGTGGTACCATGTAATATAACGGTGGTACCATGTAATATAACGGTGATATCATGTAATATAACAGTGGTACCATGTAATATAAACTGGTACCATGTAATATAACGGTGGTAGCATGCACTATAACAGTGGTACCATGTAATATAACGGTGATATCATGTAATATAACAGTGGTACCATGTAATATAAACTGGTACCATGTAATATAACGGTGGTACCATGCACTATAACAGTGGTACCATGTAATATAACGCTGGTACCATGCAATATAACAGTGGTACAATGTATAACGGTGGTATCATGTAATATAACGGTGACACTATGCAATATAACGGTGGTACCATGTAATATAAAGGTGGTACCATGTAATATAACGGTGTTACCATGCATTACAACAGTGGTACCATGTAATATAACGCTGGTACCATGCAATGTAACGGTGGTATTATGCGATGTTATGGCTTATTTCCGATATTATCTGTGGAAATTGAACAATGTGCAGAAACAAAGAGGGGGACGGGTTGGAGTGAACAACCCAAATAAAACTGTATTCACGTCTGGTTTATTGTTCCTTATATTTGCTCGACATGACGATATATTAATTAGAAATTAATAAATACAGACTAAATATTAAAGTCGACGGAATAAAAGCGAGAATAAATAAACATTTTAAAAACTATTTATATTTCCTTCACCTTTAAATTGACTATATTACAAGTTAATGTGATTCTAGAATTATCTATTTTATATTATGTGTTTATAAATAATTTAAAGGAAAACGATAATATATGTACATTATTTATAACGTAACAGGATGATCAGACAGTACAAATCTTTCGGCTGTTATGTTGAACATAGATTTTTTTAATGAACTATTTTTATTGCATGCCTAGGGAAATACATGTTTATGTGGTATACTAGTTTCTGTTGGTGTGAAGTATGTTGTTATGGTAGGGGAGGGTTCAATCATGTGTTTACGTCCAATTATTTGTTTTTCGTTGTTTAAGAGATTAATTAAACTGTAACGTTTGTGTTTCGTGTCATCTCATCTTTATATAGCCATGATTAAAAATTAAAAAAATTAATAGAAAGTTTAAAGTACTAGACAAATGTATTATATACATACATACAATTACATTGAAGATTGTTTGTTTGCTTTACGTCCAGCGAGCAGTATTTCATCTATACGACAGCAATAAAGTCAGACACTACTTCATATGACACTTCCGGTCATGTAACTAAAATTAAGTTTTTTTTCCCAAAACTCAAATGTTTTAGTTGGGACTAGTATAACTAGTTGATTTATAGGTTCCTGGTTTAAGCAAATTAATTGGTTAATTTTTTGGTCAGGGGATAAGTCGCAGAAAGCCTCAAATTTGAGATGTTTAATAAAATAGGGCTCGGATGGTTCATATTTAAGGTTAAACTCGCGCCGACTACAGGAAAATCAAAAATTTATATTTATTCAAATCAAGCCGATCCAAAATAATTGAGATGTGGGATAAACAAAACCGGTTACACGTTATCAGTTTTTGAATAATTTTACATCTGGAAATACAGAGAGAAGAAACAAACGGCAAAAAACATATTTTTCTCAGTATGCAATATATTTTTTATGTACATTTTTAAATATTTCATTTAAATAGTTAGTTTGTTTATTCCACTAACATCTTGAATCGATTCAATCCTTTCGACTAAGGATATAACTGTTCTATTGATAAAGGCGGTAATTTATTATAAAGCTTTATGGTGTGGGATTTGTTACTGATCTATGGCCCTGTTGATATTGTATTGGGAACACTTTAAGACTTTCGAGTTGTCATTTCACACAAATCAAGGCCACTTGCCGATTGGAATCGTCAATAAAATCGCGTGTTTATGACAGTTTATACTAAGAGACATTTGCTGTAGATACACCTTTTCAGTACCGCTTGCATACGGTGCGTCAACAGGTGGTGTCGCTGTTCACTAAAAAAAGTTATTTTTATTCCCAATGTGTAGATTATACCTTAGCCGAAATTAGAAATACTTAATAATATAGTTGATGGTACATGCTCTTCAACATTACAATTATTCAACCTACTTTGTTTGTTTGTTTGAATGTTGTTTAACGCCACCCTCAAAAACTTTTTGAGCTATATCATGGCATCCAGTTTTTATTTGGGGGGGGGGAGCAGAAGTACCCAGAGAAAACCTCCAACCTTCTTTACTGAGAAAAACTGGCAATCCATGAAAAATAAAGATTGGAGTCGAGCCCGCCCTGCCCGCAGTGAGACTCGAACAAGCAATCTCAGTGTTGACAGAACACGTGATCAATAGTAGACGAACTACCTTAACCACTCGGCCACCGAGGCCCCCTAGTCTATTTTTAGTTTGGGTTATGATTGAACGAATCGCATTTCTGATGAACTAAACTGTATAATCTTGGAATCTTTGATGACATTTTTTAATATATAAAAACACCAATACATTTAACATTGATTGAAAAAATTGTATAACACATCAATATATGCATCAATAACAATATTTGACATATATCAAACACATCTTTTGTATCTGTACATAGAAAAAAAATATAATAAATTATAAGTCGTAGCTTTTACAAATCTTTGAAGAGCTCTCTTTTGAAATTTAATATAATGACATATCCCTTTCCTAACAATTATATTTTGCATTTGGACATATGAAAAATCAGGTCTAAAAATCTCCATAGATGTAACCTTGATGTCCTTTTCAACTGTCAAAAAATTTATAAATCACAAGGACTTTTCATCTTATTAAAAGCCTTGACAAATAATGACACGGCCAATTTAAAAGTAGTTATTATGTCGAATGTAAAATCAAATATTTCTAAGCCCCAGATGCTCAACAATATTTTATATTCATTTGAATGTTTAAGTATATAGAGTTATATGACATGTTTACGTAGGGTAGAAACATTGACTTGTTTTCAGGCCTAAAATGTACAAAATTGGACCAGAGTCAAGGATTGTGTAGCTTACATAGCGGCGCATAAATCTACTACTTAATGCTGTGTAAATACAAAACCGTGGATGTTTTATAGGAAATTGGGGATGAATTTTCATAACATATAGTACTTCAGATCATTTTTATACCGACCAAAATAATTTTTAGCTGATTGACTTTTTACGTCTTACGCCTATTCTTATAAAACTCTTTGTGTCGAAAAATTCACCAAGCCTGAAAAGAAAACATGTATATCCCAATATTTTCCTTGCAGGCCAATTCACAAAAATCCAATGTTGTTCCTCCCTTGCAGTAATCAACGGTGAAGGGAAGTAACTCAGTTAGAAGGGTCTCACAATTTATACCTGATTTAAACCTTGACCATAATGCATCCTTACTAGGTTTTTAAACAAAGAAATAATTAAAACGCTATACCCTTAGAATACAGGTGTTAAAATATATCTAAAATATTTAAATTTGACTAGAGCTCATTCCATATATTTATAATTTATAGCCGGACAAATAGTCGGTAGTTATTATTCCGGCTAGACGAACAAATAGCCTATGTATAGCCTGGGAGCTATTTATCCGGCTAGACGAACAAATAGCCTATGTATAGCCTGGGAGCTATTTATCCGGCTAGACGAACAAATAGCCTATGTATAGCCTGGGAGCTATTTATCCGACTAGACGAACAAATAGCCTATGTATAGCCTGGGAGCTATTTACCCGACTAGACGAACAAATAGCCTATGTATAGCCTGGGAGCTATTTTTCCGGCTAGACGAACAAATAGCCTATGTATAGCCTGGGAGCTATTTTTCCGGCTAGCAGAATAAATAGCAACTGCCTTTAATATATATTGTTCTTACGATAATAGTTTCTTGAAACAGTTATTTAACACGTGACCATTCGTCGTCTCTGATGTCAAATGAAACTTTTTCCCGATAATTTTTCCAATAATTAATCAATTGTCGGTATAAATGACATTACTCTTAATGTTAGCTGTATTTATTAGAATGTGACTGTATTTTTCTTGGAAAAGTCATTCAACGATATATACTTGAGTCTAAAGCATTGTTGTATACCATGTAAAGCTAATCACAACCCGCTTTATTGTTGCGTTCAAGCAAGTTTCGGTGCATAAATATTGAAATTGAATACAACACAGGAAAAGCGAGGAGACGTAACCACGAGGACTGTGTTGTTTATTTATCCTTTTGATTACTAAAAGTGGACTTCAATTTTCATCCTACAGACGGAATTTATTCTTACTACAACGAAGTGGACTGGTCACTGAAATTTGGTTTCAGTTGTCATTTGTGATTTTGTTTATAATAACGAAAGGTAGGAACTTTTGCAATACAGTCATAACAATTTATAACAATTATCTGGTTTTTATTTCTGAATTTCTGTTAACAAATTATATAATTAAATTATAACATAAATTAGCACATAACTTATCTGCATAAATGTCGTTCATCCTATAAGTAGTCTGGACTATTGTAACAGTAAGGCTTTATCAACGGCGGAGACTATTCATAACGAGGCGGACAAGTTCTCTAAGATTTCCTGCGGATATATACCGGAGTATTATACTAAAGAATTTGAAATTCGCTTTTTTATTCTGTTACAATGAATTCAATATTGTGTTATGTACTAAAATATTATGGACTTCTCTAACAGAAACAGTTTTTGTAAAGTGTTGTCTGGAGATGTATAGTGCCCTGGCCTGCAGCACGTGCACTATCCCCAGCAGACAACGCTATAAAACAGTTCCCTCTTGAGAAGTCCATAAAAGATAGATCTAAAAAATATTTCAAATTGAACGTTTCTTATACCGTTTGTTAATAAACTTAAAAGTAACGATCATGTACATAATTTATAGTAAACCATGAAACGGTAAGAAAATATACAGGAAAATATGGAATGTTATTAAATACGGGTGTCTTAAACAGCAACTACACTAAATCAAAGGGAACCCCGGGGACACCAAGTACGACATAAAACGAATATTATCGGCTTGCTAGTTTAAACATATTCTAATCGGCGTAGTAGAGATTGAGCGGGATGTACAATACTAACTTGGAGTAAATTCGGAACTGTACGTTTGAGGCCACACACCCGCTATATTACGTTACAAGGTAGTTTTGTTGTATTTTTGTATTTCTCTGGTTCACTTGTTGCAGCATTTCTTGAACAGCTTTCTTTTTCTTATTCGGGTTTCTTCAGTGTGAACCTTTACCAATGTGACGTCAAAAGTTTATTACGATTATTGAGTGTACAAATTTGAAATACTTAAAGTAAATATAAACTGTTAGTTCCGGTTTTACAGGAAGACAGGTATTTTGTCAAGTTTACATTATATTCATTTTATTTTCTTGAATGAACAAACATCATGTTTATATTTCTATTAATATGGGCTAGAAAGCAAGACTTCTTTAGTTAAATATCATGGTGCGTTGTTATTACAGCAACCAACGCTATGACTAAAGAGTAGCATATAAGAGTGCATTTGAAAGTCTAGATGTTATATTACCATGCTGGATGCTGTGTGTGTGTGTGTGTGGGGGGGGGGGGAGTTGGTTTCTTTTTAATGACAGAAAGTATAACCCACGTTCTCCCTTACTGTTTACAGACAGACAGAGGACGAAGAAACTCACGTCCTCCTTTACTGTTTACTGGAATGAGGGAACCCACGTTCTCCCTAACTGTTTGCAGACAATCATAGATCCCATGTTCTCCTTTACTGTTTACAGACAAAGGATAAAAGCAGCTTTCTCCCTTACTGTTTACCGACAAAGGATACAATCCACGTTCTCCCTAACTGTTTACTGACAGGATGGAACCCACGTTCTCCTTTACTGTTTACTGACATCGGATGGAACCCAAGTTCTCCCTTTCTGTTTATTGACAAAAGATAAAAAAAAAACGTTCTCCCTTACTGTTTGCTGACAAAGGATAGAACCCACGTTCTCCTTTATCTTTTACTGACACCGAATAGAACCCACGTTCTCCATTATCTTTTACTGACACCGAATAGAACCCACGTTCTCCCTTTCTGTTCTTATAAAGGACAGAACCCACATTCTCAGTTACTGTTTACTGACAGAAGATAGCACCCACGTTCCCCTTTACTGTTCACTGACACAGGATAGAACCCGCGTTCTCCCATACTGTTTACTGACACCGGATGAAACTCACTTTCTCATTTACTGTTTACTGACAGAAGATAGAAGTTCTCCTTTACTGTTTACTGACAGAAAATAGAGCCCATGTTCTCCTTTACTGTTTACTGACACCAGATAGAACCCACGTTCTCCTTGACTGTTTCCTGACAGAAGATAGAACCCACGTTCTCCCTTACTATTTACTGACAGAAGATAGAACCCACGTCCTCCCTTACTGTTTGCCGACACAGGATGGAACACACGTTCTCCCTTACTGTTTACTGACACCGTATAGAATTCACTTTCTTCTTTACTGTTTACTGACAGAATATAGAACCCTTGTTCTCCTTTACTGTTTACTGACACAGGATAGAACCCACTTTCTCCTTTACTGTTTACTGACATCGGATAGAACCCACTTTCTCATTTACTGTTTACTAACAGAAGATATAACCCACGTTCTCCCTTACTGTTTACTATCAAATAATAGAACCCACGTTCTCCTTTACTGCACATTGTGTAATACTGCCCAGGGCCGTAAATTGTGTTTGGGAGGCAGTAAAGGCTGGGGTCTTGGGGGCGCCCAGCCTCCTTTAAGCTGAGCAAATTTTTGTGCAAAATCCTACTATCTGGCAAATGGTAAGGGTGCTTTCCATTGGTTTTTCTGATGAGGGTTTAGTGTGCAAAACTCTGAATTTTGTCTACTGAGACACTATAAAAATTTTACTGTCTTGGTTCTGATATTAATTTAACGTAGATGCACACAGGAACCTATAAATCAAGTTATACTAGTCCCAGATGCACACAGAAAAGGTGGTATATTTAGTATTCTATTCTCATTAATACCCCAGTGTCCCAATATATATAAGATATGGACTACAAAAAATCAAGGAAAAAATACTGGGACACCAAGCGGATAAGAAATTACAATACGTTTTTTTTTTTTTTTTTTTTTTTTTTTTTTTGTTTTGTTTTTTTTTTTTTTGTTTTGTTTGTTTTTTTTTTTTTTTTTTTTTTTTTTTTTTTTTTTTTTTTTGACCACGCAAAACAGCAGTATATATTGTAACCTAAAATGATCCAAACCCATGCAGTAACTCCACCTAGCCAGTCTCAGCAAACTGAGGGGAAATCTTAGATCTCTTATCTATATAGGTGACCCTTGGCTACCAATGAGAATAGTATTCTATTCTCATTAATACCCCAGTGTCCCAATATATATAAGATATGGACTACAAAAAATCAGGGGAAAAAAGAAACACTTTGGCATCATATGTAAAATTACCATCACATTACCCAAACATACTATACCTAAACATATATTCAATACTTAATTAACTAAATGACAAATTCCTAATTAATCATGAACCCATTCTTAACAACCGATAACCCATCAAAGTCTCTTAATATAGACTGACCATGAACATTAACCCGAACATTAACCATGACATTAACATTTTCCAAAAATAATCTACCAGACACCAAACACCTAAGAAAAACAGTCACATGTCATGAAAAATCTATCTGTCAACAAAATCTGGGATATCACCATGACATCAGAACTTAATGTTCAGAGAAAACCATAAAAATCTTTCATCTAAAGTAAACCCCAGGTTAACCTTCAGTATAAGAAAACATTATCCCTTAGGGAGTATCCCTGTCTGATAAAATTGAAATAATTGCACTTTTCACACAAACCACAAGACCCCCAAAATACAACTAAACAAAAACATGAATATACTAAACAAAAACATGAATATAATTAACTATGTGTATCACCTGTTTAATTAAAAACAACATTATAATTAAGACATTTATTATCTCACGATATTTATTAGTAATATTGACCAAAAAATAATAAATAATAAAAAAATACATGCTCTTAACAAGTATATCTATATATTTTGACATAATTTCTCCTTAATTTTTTCTAGCTTCAGACCAAATTACAAATTTATTTTAGGAATTATATCAACAAAGCACAGAGAAATCAATTCGATGCAAGATTTCAAGCAAACATAACACCTTTAACACTAACTGCTACTTATCCTAAACTAAAGTTAAAGCAAAAAATAACGCCGTTAACACTTAAATTACTACTTATCCTAAACTAAAATTAAAGCAAAAATAACACCTTAAACACAAACTACTACTTATCCTAAACTAAAGTTAAAGCAAAAAATAACGCCGTTAACACTTAAACTACTACTTATCCTAAACTAAAATTAAAGCAAAAATAACACCTTAAACACAAACTACTACTTATCCTAAACTAAAGTTAAAGCAAAAAATAACGCCGTTAACACTTAAACTACTACTTATCCTAAACTAAAGTTAAAGCAAAAAATAACGCCGTTAACACTTAAACTACTACTTATCCTAAACTAAAATTAAAGCAAAAATAACACCTTAAACACAAACTACTACTTATCCTAAACTAAAGTTAAAGCAAAAAATAACGCCGTTAACACTTAAACTACTACTTATCCTAAACTAAAGTTAAAGCAAAAAATAACGCCGTTAACACTTAAACTACTACTTATCCTAAACTAAAGTTAAAGCAAAAACTTTTTCAAGCTTAATGTCAAAACTTTTATCTAGTCTCCTTACAAGTTCATCTCTATTAAGAGTATCCAAATTTTCATCTTCATGAAAACAATTCAAATTCTCAAAATGTTCATTTTCCTGATACATAACAATTGTATCCATTAACATGTCAGAATCAAACGGATGATCATTTATTAACTTCATTATCAAATTAAGAGACAAATTTTATGCATGTACAAGCCCTAGCCAGTCTCAGCAAACTGAGGGGAAATCTTAGATCTCTTATCTATATAGGTGACCCTTGGCTACCAATGAGAATAGTGAATTAAATTCATTCTATAGCTCAGTTTATTAAACTGACGAAATACCACCAATCGCGAATTTTTCAAACCTTCATTATACTCATATATATAGAATATAGATAATACAACAATGACATTTGTAATTATAATTTGTTTTATTTTATCTCTTCCTTTTTCTTTTTGACTTTTATTTCATTTGATTTTATTTTTGTTCACAACTTTTTTTTGCCAGTTTGCAATAGGAGGCAGTTGCCTACATACCTACTTATAATTTACGGAACTGCTGCCTCTTATTAATGTAGATTAATGTAAATTTAAATGTGTACGTCAAATGGATAAATATATTTATATATCTCTAAAAGAACACTTGAAAGGGATTCAAACACCAATTCTAAAAATAATTATTGCACAGTAAACTTACAAGCAAAACCATGCCAATATACATTTTCATATATGTGTATGTTTCATTTTTATAAACATTTGATTCTATGCCGGTAATCTTCAAAGTCCTAATTAATTCATGATGGGTTTGACACTGTAAAAAACTAGTTTTATTTTCTATAAAAAGTAGTGTAGCGTGAAAAGTTTTTCAGTTTACCGTTATGTTTAATGAATAATCTTGAAAAATTAACGACGCGAAAAACATCAAATATTAATTCTTGTGAAGGCAACTGTAGCTAATGTGTTACAGCTTTTTGTATCATCTAGGGAATTTATTTAAATGAAGACAAAACCTCAGATTTTAAACATTTTCCAGATTGATAAATCCTAAGGAAGTAAAAACTATTCATTTTAAGATTCAAGACTGGAAAACTAAGACATTAAAATAACAAGAGTATAAATAGATAAAACCAAGTCGGATCGGTCTTGTATTGTTCATCCGGATCATCTGATGTTATTAAAACTAATACAACTATATTGATTAGTATAGAAACACTGTGTTCATGGTTATTAATTAAAATTAAAATGACAACCTACTGTCACCAATGTAGCTTAATAATTCTATATTTGTTTACGATAAACAGCATATTTATAATTATCCTGGGAAATACAGTACATAAATGCTTTAAATATTTATGAACTATTGTACAGCTAGTGCAAATCAATTCGAGAAAATAAGTTCTTAGATTGTTGTTAGCAACTCTTTGAAATCCAGTAAGGTGCTTACAAAACCGTCACAACGTAAACAAACATACTTGACGTCAATTCTAAATAAGGTCCCGTCAATAATGACGTAGAATTTATATGAATTGCAAATCTCAACCCTTCAACCGTCTTTTTTCATGATGTTCACACTTCTATACATGTAATACATGACGCAATAGATCCACAAGAGCCGAAGTCAAGGGGCTATTACAAATAAGAATGACACAAAACGGAAACCAAACAACAAAAGCAGAAATGATCAATGCCTCGAACCAAATAAAACCATGTGTCCACTCAGGTGCTCCGAGCGAATAAGCAATTTCTGCTTGTTGTTACTTTATAGACAAGGAAAAATAAAACCAAGTAAGAGGAAAGACAAATCTAATTGGAAATGTTTTATCGTATTGTACAGATGGATTTCTGATACTGATGAATTAAGTCACGGTGACGGTACAGATATACAACGAATATACTTGTAAAATATACATTTCTACATGACGGATGTTGAATGACCATGCTGGATACTCGGGTTGTTTCCAGGGCTTTCGTCATAATGTGTTTGTAGATTTGTACGCTACATTTCTATTAAAGAACCCGTTAAAATATACCTAAACGCATGGCGCAATGTGGCCACTACGTAGGGCTACTTCCTATATCATTTCTATACTCTCCATACGTTTTAAGTGGTATTTCAAATTTCCAGACTACGGGTATATATTCTGATTCGTCAAGTTGTTAACTTCTTGTTACCTGAATGTAGCTGAAATACTGCTCTTTAGACTTGAAGCGAGAATCATAATACTCTTCAATTGCTATTCAACCTGTAAACTACGCACTATGTATAAACCACATGATTAATGGGAATCTATGAAGACGTGATATAAAACAATTTTAAACAGCAATTTCTTCTTTATCACTAGTTTCCACGCCACTGGCAACAAGAATCTTTATCAAACAGACGCTTGTCTGACGCGATCAATCAGAAGAGATTGATCTTGTTACAACGCGTTAAAATACAGGAAATAATAATAGAAAGAAATGCTTTGAGAATCTGTGGGGAACTCAGTTACATGACGCAATGCCAGCTATAATTTCAATAAAATAGATTGATTTATGTTTGGCTTTCACGAACAGAATTCATTATAAAGTACAAACTACATCTGATAATTTCTACGTAATCTCTACATGTAAAGCTTCTTATGGCCTTACCCTGACAATAGTCTTTTTCCTTACACGGTAGTAATTTATCTGTAATGTTGATGAAATCTTTAAATAAACATTCTTAGCTGGGTAACTTGTCGACTGTAATATTTAATTCTGCTATTACGTCTAAAACACAATGTGTGTTGTGTTATTTAGTATACTTTTAACATTTCCTTATTATATATTTATATAATAATGTTGTGTTTAGCATTCACTATGCCAAAATAGTGGCCAGATGTCTTCAACCCTGGCCACTATTTTGGCATAGTGAATGCTAAACACTACATTATTATAATTATTATACTGACTGTCTTGACTTGGAAAATTATAACAAGAAGAAAAATAGGGCATTTTTAATGGAACAATTACATAATTCCCCGCCACGTTGTGATGTAAAGTATTCCTTCCCAAACCTGGACATTTTCAGGCTTTCACCGCCGCTTTGTTTTTGTTTGTTTGTTTTTTGTTTGTTTTTTTTTTTTTTGCAGACGTTATACGTTGATCAGCTTCTTCCGTTGACTAGGATAAAAATACCTTATTTAAAGCGCAGCAGTGATTCATCAATGATTACAAGTTAACCCCGCCCATTCGCGTGAATTACAATTGATTGACGTCCAAATCAATAGTTTTCTTAGGCAGGTGGAGAAACTATGAGGGCATAGTGCACGGAGCACAATTCGTTTAGAAATATATGTCAAAATAGTAAAATATTTCTATTAAAGGGCATTCTTACAGAAAGTATAATATGAATGTAGGCGCAGCCTAAAATGCGACCATCGCACATTGTTCATGTCGTTACTTCAGAGCCCCCTAACAGTGCCTCTACATTCCATTGATGACGTGACGTAATAATGTGTTTTTGACGTCACAAAACTCAATTTCAAATACAGCGTTTCAGATTGAAAAAATGTGTCTGGCATTTTTGTGGTAATTTCAAAAATAAGCACTTTAATTTAGCCGTTTGTAAAAAAAAAAAGCGAAAATACCAGCAATTAATCCGGTCAAAATTTTGACCGGTTTACAACATTCAGACTGCCTCAAAATTTACGTCAGTATTAACTGTAACTGACGTAATTCCGATACAAAGCATTATGACGTCACGTCCGGCGTCTGGTAATCAAACTCAAATAAAAATACAGTTTATCAAAAGAATGCTTTAATAGATTTATGTCTCGAATGTGGAAATAATTCTACAGAGATTTGTCAGTTTAACTTGAAAGCCGTAAAACAAGCAGCAGGTAGTTACTTTATTTAAATTGTATTCTGAAAGAATTTTCAACGCGCGAAAAGTCAGGTAAAACATGGCGGTTTAAACAACCAATCAAACTGGGTAGTAAACTGGTGGTGACCTGGGGTTATATTTGAAAGTGAAGCTTGCGTAAATGAAAAATATTTCACCAGGGAACCAGGTTATTCATGTGACGTCACAGTTACAAAGAAAGACGTCACGTGACTACTGGAATTTAGAGGCACTTTTAGGGTGATAGCAAATAACGTCAATTATGAAATGCACATTATATATTTATAATAAATGACTATTGTCTGTGCCCGCATTTTGGCAATGCCTACTCCATATTAAACTGTTCGATGTAATCTTGTTTGCCGGTAATTATGTACGCACATTTAATTTAAAATTGCAAACATTAAAAAAAAACCTTTACTTGCAATTATATTGATGTAAGTTAAAAATAAAAATCTTCCATTCTAATCATGTTTAGACAGTATTAATTGACCAAATTTCTATTATTTGTTTGAATTTCTACACCATTTTCATTCATTTTATATCTATATCACTTCCGGTTTCTAGTAAAGAACTCTGCAGGAGTACCCCGAATTTCAAGAAAACTTTGGACAATAATAATAATAGTTTGATTTTGTTTGTTTGTTTGAATGGTGTTTTAACGCCACTTTCAGCAATTTTTCAGCTATTTCATGGCGTCCAGTTTTTATTGGGGGAGGAAGCCGGAGTACCCGGAGAGAACCCCCGACCTGCGGTAGGAAAACTGGCAATCCTTGTCAATTAAGATTGGAGTCGAGTACACCCTGCCTGCAGTGAGAATCGAACCCGCAATCTCAGTGTTGACAGACCACGTGATCAATAGAAGTCGAACTACCTTGACCACTCGGCCACCGAGGCCCCATAATAGTTTGAAGTCCGACTCGAATTCAGAACACCGTTATTGTAGTCAGATAATCACAATTCATTATCTTATTATTTGTAAAATCGTACAAAGCAATATCCAAAAATAGTAAGGGAATTGGTGATAATTTGAATAATTAGGCTTAATATTGATACCCGAGGTGGGAGTTTGAGTGCGACTTCGGGCACAACATTAGTTTCTAGTTTTCCTGTGGAAGTTCGGGAGTGCTTACTTAAGCATCCTTCCCCAATTAACTTTTCAGCAAAAATTGCTGAAAATGACATAAAAGCACATTCATATAAGAAAACTATCCAAAATAATTTAATTAATCTGCATTTTACATAACACAAAAAGTATATTTGTCAAAGAATAAGTAATTTTTCAGTTAGATTGTAGTTCATTAATACGTATTTCGATGACCATATTTAAAAAAAACAGCAATTAGAAATAATCGTCATACACATGCAGTAAATGTCGATAAATCAATAAGACTTAATTTATCACCATTTCTATGATTCTCGCCATTACATTAAAATACTCGCAGGTAAAAAAACGCAATTATTAATCTCCATTATGTCTGTTTTCAGGTACTGTTTGATCTTGTACACCGTTAATCAGAAGAAATCAACACAAACGAACGTTCCTTGCATTTGAATAGATACAAGAAATTATTCCGTTACTGCAGGATTATGAATTCAAAATGCAAACATCAAAGCGGGACCGAAAATCTAGACCCCCAGCAAGCAGAGAGGCGGCATACAGAGTTATAATTAGATATGTAAATGAAGTCTGTATTCAAATTAGAAAGTTTGCCAAAAAGTACTTAAATCGCGACGCTGTTGATTATAGCGCATGTGCTAAATGTTTGGCGGATTTGTGTCAATTATGGGAAACTGTTCCGTCTAAATTTGCCACTTGGAAAGAGTTTTTCGAAAAACACAAAATTAACAAAACCGATGAAGCTATGCGTAAAAAAGAGGCGTATAAGGATTTGATGTATGTTTGTGAACGCGCGCGTGAGTATGAATTGATGATTCCAGGAGTCAGGGAGATGATCGTCGATTGTGTGCGCGGACATCTTTACAAATACTGCCAAAGTTTCATAGAAGAAGCAGAAGACATGGAAATCCAGCCGATTATTGAGTACGAAGAAGCAATTAATGCATATAGGTCTGAAATTGACGCTAAAATTGACAAAATTAACAAGAATATTTTAGAATACGGTGAAATAAAAAACCCATTTGAAAAATTCATGTCGGAGGGAAGTGTACATGCTAAATTAATGGAAGAGACATGTGTTCTGTTAATAGAAGTCTCACATACCGCCAAAAAGTGGATAGCAGAGGATTCTGCATATCCAGATAAACTTTTACAAGATGTTTTCTTCAATAATTCCTATAAGGAAAAGCTTGAAGATGATATTGAAAAATTAAGACAGCGAATTCGAAGCACTGAGACTAGCATAGAGCGTAAACGTAAGAATCATTCAACACTGGTTCGGGAACACTCAAACCATAAAAAACAAAAACACAGAGCGAAAACCAGTCTGGAAACAGTGATTCTAAAAATTCAAAAATTAGAAAAAGACATTGACATGAAAAATGGGGATATACAAAAACTTAAAGATGAAATAGCAGATAAAACTCCAGTTTCTCCAAGATATCGCGCTGATCTCAAATTAAGTTTGGAGCGTGAGTATGACCATCTGGAACGCCTTGAAGAAAATAAACAAGTAATGGAAAGACAAAAAGTTCGGTTAGAAAAAGAATTCAAAAGTGTGTCGGATAAAACGTATGAATACAAAGTAGAATCGGTGACTAACCGACACGAACAGCATGAAATGAGACAGAAGATGCTTGGTATGGAAATTGAAATCAAATCTATATACGATCGCATAGCGAGTATAGATCAAAAGTCAGCTGTTCTAAAGAAAATACGACTATTAAATTTGTCACCTGACACACTTAGAATGATGCACAAAAGAAGGATTAAAATTCCAGAGAATGGTAAATATCTTACGTGTATACATTAACATTTTTAATCCATTACGAGCTAATGATAGAATCTACGTGGTTTTTTTTTACATCTCGTGTAATTTTACAAATTATTCCTAAACATGTGTTAATAAAAAAGGGTAAACTGCATGGATGGAAGGAAACGAGGACAATTATCAAGAACCTTAGCATAAACTTATCGCCAAATTGAAATAATACGATTATTGCATACAATATCTGTATCCCCACTTATCTCCCTTTGGTTATATATTTTCTCTACATGTTTATATTTTTGCTATGTCCTTGTCCACGGGCACTTATCCCGTCTCCCTAATTTTCCTCTAATTTTGGTAGCATAACATGCCCAAACACAGGATATATCTGTTAAAACACGATTCAGGAAACTGTTAAAATAGACCAGATTTTTTTAATCATGAAAATATAGACTGTATTTAATTAGTGAGTTGTTTCCCCTGAAAATATGATTTACCTCCCTTGAGAAATAGTATTTTACGTATTTTACGTTTCTGAAAATTAGACGAATTTCGAAATAAAATTCAACAGGCTGTTTACCAACACTGTGGATCATAAAATATGTTACTGACGTATCCCCGGGGTTAGAAAGGGGGTGACTTTAAAAAAAATAAATTTGTGATTTTTTTTTTCATATCTTGTTTATGGTAACCTTTTCAAGAAAATCTCGATTCGCCTTGAAAATCAAATTCATAATCAGAAGTATAATAAAAATAATGGTAGATAGATGTTTAAAATCTCTGATGTTAAGTTGTTTTCTAAAAGAAATATAACAGCCACACCGCTAATAAAATTCTTACACATCAAAAAGTACATTGAATACGTATTATTTAAAAGTTTTTGATACCGTTGTACTACATTGCTGATAGACAGTCACGTTTTTCTTTCCTAGAGCAATCAAAGCGTCGAAAAATGAAGAGTGAGTTATTTTTAGTTTTTATCTGAGCTCATGTTTCATCTTTAATAACAGTTTGATTAAGTATACAAAATAATGTTTTCGACTTTTTTATTTTCTTGAGATGGCATACAATATGATCAAATATGGAACCCGTTCTGATTATGCTTGACTAAAATGATTTGTGCTTTTTAATTCTTTACTTACGTCTTATTTAACATTGTTACAATAGCTAACGCAGCGAAAAATTATCATATAGTGGGATACAATAGCTCTCGACTTTAAGAGACTGGTTGGTCATCGAAAGTTACACCACCCCTCCCCCCCCCAAAAAAAAAAAAATAAATAAAAAAAATAAAAATTTAAATTGAAAATAAAAAAGTGTAAACATGAAAATAAAACAAACAATGCACGCAATAATACAGATAACTAAAGATGTATTTTTCGCAAAAGTCTACTGCCATTATTTAATTGGTCGTAATGAAGTCTATCAGATCGTTTCTTAAATTAAGAAACATTTTTAGAATTTAAAATTGAGCTAAACTGGACTAAAGGATAGCAAATATTTCAGTGAGAAACATAAAATAAGGCATCTTTGATTTTAGACTATTTCAATTTATAATGTAAATAGACATGTTATAAAATGTTAATCAATTTAATAGCTTAAGAACTTTGGTAATATATAAACACAGAAATTGAGTCTTAACTACCACATCTTAGCATGCTTACTCAACAATTTAGATCAATATTGACGATGTAGAAGGGTACCTGAAGGTCGGAGTACATCATATGTAGCCATATCTATAGATTAATGTCAAAAGACCAGGTGCCATAATATTTACAATCGGATCAAATAAAATTCCAAAATAGAATGCAAAAATTAAAATAAAATAAATAGAAAATAAAACGTTTAATTTAATTCAGAAAAAATATATTAAAAAAAAGTCTCTATCTGAAATGTTTTAATCTTTCACACAAGGAATTAGATCCATTTACAGACAATAACGGAAAAAATATGTTATGTTAACTATGATATTTTAAGCGAATCGTTTTAAGACAAAATCGTCCTTAAATATTAAACACGTGTTGGGCCTCATTGAAAGACAAGATCTGTTATTAAAACGACATTAAACAAGACATGCCCCAGTATTTACTTACGGTACTGTATAAGTACAATCGGATCAAATAAAATTCCAAAACAGAATGCAAAAATTAAAATAAAATAAATAGAAAATAAAACCTTTAATTTAATTCAGAAAAAATAAATTAAAAAAAGTCGCTATCTGAAATGTTTTTATCTTTCACACAAGGAATTAGATCCATATACAGACAATAACGGAAAAATATGTTATGTTAACTATGATATTTTAAGCGAATCGTTTCAAGACAAAATTGTCCTTAAATATCAAACACGTGTTGGGCCTCATTGAAAGACAAGATCTGTTAACGACATTAAACAAGACATGCCCCAGTATTTACTTACGGTACTGTATTAGTAGACGTTAGTACTCGATCACATTATTTTAAAGAGGGCCACTATGATAAATTATTCATCTATTAACATCGCCTTGTTGTGTATTGGAATGCTATTGACGAACTTAAGTATTTGTTTTACTCTTGTTATATTGGCTTACGATTTTATGACTTTGACGTGCTTAGTGGCTAATATATCTGTCAAATATAATATACAAACAGAGTATAAGTAAAGTGTCAACTTCCGCCTGATCGCTAGATATCTTGTTTCGTATGTTGTAATGTTCAATAATGTGTTTCATATTGAATCTGTTCGATGTTCCTGGGTAGCCGGAAAGCAGTGTACTGGTCCGAGGGTAGTCGGAAAGCTGTACTGGTCCGAAGGTAGCCGGAAAGCTGTGTACTGGTCCGAGGCAATGTTGATTTGATTATCTGCTTTAACCATATTATATGCTGACCCTAAGATTTGTATGAATCTTTTATGCAGTTCTGGCCGTAAAAGAGGCGCACTACATTCATTTCGACACCAATATAATTATATAGGAGGAAATTTCACTAGGTTTTTACAACTATACGGCCAAGTTTAAAACAATAATCAGGACTACACTGCTTAATTTGATCATGGTTCTATAAATAAAGTTAAAAACGAAAGTAAAATAGTCTTCGGTAAAACTTTAAACATATTAAAATTAAATCCTATTCATTTGAAGTTAAAGCCGTAGACGTAAAAGACCAAAATACATGTCATATCTGTTCAATTCTAAGTTATCTTAAATTAAATCCTGTGCTTTTGAAGTTGTGTGCATAAAAATGATGCAGTTTTACATCCGGCTCAAAGTATCGCATTTCATTTGTGAATTGTAAATCAATGGCTGTTAAATGTTCAGTAGTTTTTATTATAACAATCACACTTTAAGTGATCCATGTACACACCTGTTATACCTTAAATCATGCACAAATAATTTCTTTTTTTTTCCCATTACAATGCAGTTTCTGCAATTTATTACCATGAAAAGGAAGTAGTGTCGTCTGCCATTGAGGTATATCTGAGTTTCTGATTGGTGAAGTGAGTTGAGGCCAACACAAATATATTGATCACAATATGGTGTCGTTAATTTTGCAGTGCGAATTAAGAACACGAATATTACAATTTTAAAACACGAGTTGATACTTCCAGATTTCACTAAAAAGACAGACATTTCTGGATAATAAGAAATAAAAAAAAAAGGCGCATCTTAAATATTTTATCCTAAATTAAACTACCTATCAGCCTTTGTTTTCACGAGTTCAAATTAATATTTCAAAAGAGTGTGCTTTGTTCAATAGCTTAAAACGTACATTCTGGCTTGCATGTTTTGCTTTAGGTGTTTGGCACAACGTGGTGAGGGTTTGACTTTTGTAGCAGAACAACATACGATATAGAACAACATGCAGTCCAACGCTGCAAATCATGACGTCATCACCATATTACAACTAAAAGTGTTATTCCACGAGAATTTTTATCAGAATAAATGCATTCACGAGCACGCGAACTATTTGTGAAATACAATTAATTACTCTATTGCACGTGTGCTTTGAAACGATGCGCGTGTCATGGTATAGTTATTTTTTTAATTAAAATTACATTTTTTACTTGCTTCCCCTTTTTTTCTCTTGTCGCTGTTTCAAAATGGGAGACAAAAACATAATGAAATTGGAGCAAGAGAAGAACTTATTTTAATTCGATTAAGGGAAATAATATGCAAATTTTGTTGCTCAGTAACTGGAGACAAGGCCGTAGTTTAGCTGTTGTATATAATCCTTTTCACGGACATTGAGACAAGGCCGAAGTTTAGCTGTTGTATATAACCCTTTTCACGGAACAAATAAGAACTGTTATAAAAAATGAAGAGTTTTTAGAGAAAAGAAAACACATATATGCATAATAATATTATACTTGAGCATCATTGATTTTACTTCAGCCAATAGATTCAAACAATAAACAATATGATTTCAAATTAAGAAAATAACACCTCATTTCGGTAATATGAGTCGTCAGTAAACTACGGCTAATTACATACCGTTGGTTTTTTTTTATTGCAAAGAGTTCAAAAGACTGAGATGGCGAACTCATAGGTCGTTAGTTCAACATGTATTTGACTACATCTTTCAATCAAAAAATGTTTTTGAAAACGAAGATGTTGATAGGAGTGTAATGTAATACAAATCTTTCGCTATATAGAGAATAAAATGTCATCAAATTAAAGATACCAAGGTTAATAGAATTTACTACGCCAGACGCGCGTTTAATTTAATCAAATCATCAGTGGCCCTCAAACCCAAACATTATTTAAAATCCAAATTATTAAGACGTTGTAGAGCTTTTATCACCAAAATTCCAAAACGTTATACCAAATCCGGCTGAGGCTATCTACACCTTGAAAAATAGAAAAACATTAGAATTGAAATAATTTTAGAAATTTCAGGACAATAAATTTATATAATGACTATATATCACTAAAAGAATCAATGATATTCTTCTCAGCACCGAAGTGTGACTACTGGGCTGGTGATCCCCTCGGGGACTGAGTCCACCAGCAGAGGCATCCACCCAGTGGTTGCAAATAAAATGTCATCAAAGATACCAAGGTTAAGATCTGTGACCATATGAACAGAAACGGTGTATATCCATCGATAATCTTTACTATTTTGTTTGTCTTGACTTAATCAACTAGTCCCGTTACTAAATATAGTCACCCATGGTTGGAGTGAAGACTACTAAATGATATGTTATGTAGTAAATCTATTAGGAACTTCTCCCTCGGAAACAGTTTTCCTGCAGTGTTGTCTGGAGAGGTAGGGAAACTGTTCCGGGGGACAGTTAAAATAATTACATGCTTTGCTTTCTCGGCAATAAACATTACCAACGTAATGCAATCAACACGTAAGAGAGAAGAAAGGGAAGCTTTGATTAATATGTACAACAACGCCGGCTACATAACGTTTATTAACAATTTAATAGAGAACTACAGTTTAATTAAAATTCGCGTTTAAATGATTACAATTATCTAATTTTAAAAATAAATTTGTAGAATATGATTCAACGTTAACTATCGCCTTTCAAGCGAAATCGATTCAGACTTTATTTCCTCGTTATATTTAACAAGTTAAGTGAATTGCAATCGTTAATCTGTTGTGATCGCTTATTAATTCATATGAAAATGTTCTAAGACAATTTAAGACAGTACAATACAGGAAGTCGTTACGTTTTAATATCTCATATCATATCACCCATACAGTAGATTGTTTTGTAACTAACGTTGAGGTCAAATAGGTTCTTAAGTCAAAGGTCAAACTTTAACTGAACCCGTTTTGACAGATCACGAGGTCCACAGCTGATATTTCAACCATGCATTGGTCGCTAGATCAAACTTTTGTGTATAAGTCAACAGTCAATCTTGTAGCAAAAAATCAATTGATTCCAATTCTAAAAGTACAGTTTATATAGATAAGTGGAAAACGCCAAAGTTTTACAAGTTCTTCCTAAGGCATATGCACATGTTACCAGTACATAGAAAATGATGAGAGGAAAGGCAACTGGTTTGACAGTTCTTAGTTTTCGTAAAAAAGGTTTAAAAGTACCAGATGTAAATAAGCGGAAAAAGTAAAGTATGAATGCAAGATTTTGTATTAAATTGTTGACCTAAGCACGCGGGGCTTTATACAAAAATGTGCATTTGGCCAAGGCTTTTACACACCCATTAAAAAGCTAAACAAGATGAATGTAATTATTTTAAGCTAACGACAGAGATATGTCACAATGGGAAATGATGAAATGTTGAAGAATACAATATTGTCGTGAAATAAAACAGTTTGTATTATGTATTACAGGGCAATTAGAGGAAGCATGCAAATTTGTAGCGCAATTTATTGGAAAAGATTGGAAAAAACTTTACGAGAGGCTGCCATTTATTCCCCCACGTGACCCTGACCGAAAGATTAAAGATATGGAAGTCATTGACAGGATATCTGCGCATAGAGACAGAACGCCCGAGGAATCGGCGCTTTTCAGTTTGGAGAAATGGCGTCTTTTTAACAGACAGTGTGATTTAGGACAACTCATTAGAGGTCTTCGAAAACTTAATAAAGTTGAACTAGCAGAGAAAATAGAAAGTCGGTACTCAGTTGAGGACGTTTATGGATAATCATTTTTCACACGTGGCAGGCGCTTTTAAGGGTATACATGTATATAATTACATTATGTATCAATGGTATGGAAATTCATCATTTTCATTGGTCGATTTCGGTCATGTGGTCATAACAGGCGAACTTTCAATTCTCGATGAAACATTACACTTTGGCGTAGTAATATATCGAAAAAAAGAAAAAGAAATTTACTTATTTTTTAAAAATAAATTTCCCCAAATTTTATGATTAAAATGTAATTATAAAAATGGAATGCTTTCCTGTTAAGATCCATTGACTTATAAAAGCGTCGACCGAGCGCACATTTTCATCATGGACCACATTTTCAGTGTCAACATGGTCAACGCTTTCAGAAGTCAATGGAAACGAAAAAGAATGCATTTGGTTCTTAAATATACGTGTATTTTTTTCAGAGCGCCTGCCATCTGTGTTGGTTGTACATTTCTCACTTTCCACTGCCACAGTAGTTCAACCATTATTATCTCCGTGTCATTATACCACATTACCTATGTTTTGTTTGTAAATGATTTTTAGGGATATTTTCAGTTAAGTCATTTCATTTTTTTGCTTTAATTAAACATGCATTGTAATGTTTTTGCAATACAGTGGGGTAAATATGACAATTTTCAATAATTCCCTTGAATTAGTCATATCCGTAGTTCCTTAGTTCCACACTTTACACTTCGGAACTTTTAGTGACTTTTCAAAATGACATTTTAAGTGCTTTCCACAACCATAAGCACAGATTTCTGCAATTAGTATATATCAGAAAGCGTTAACAAAAATGCAATAGACCATAAAAACATGTGCACTTTAAGAATATAGTCAATGTTATCATAGAATGATTAATTAAATAAAGACATCACATTCCGATCTGAATAGGGAAATGTACATGCCGACCATGAATAGCATCACAGTTTCGTTTGGATTAAAATAGAACTGTTATTTTAATGTTCATTAGCAATGTCAACTCTAAGCCGATAATAAAAGCAAAAGTAAACTCTCACCCGATAATAAAGCTGTAACAGACTTAATGAAATGTTGTCAAACAATAGAGTGACACAAAATGTGACAAATTTATGGACTAAATATAATTATGTATTGGTTTAATCATAATGTAACATTTGGGGATCTGTTTAAGGTTTCTATTGGATCTTATTCACCTTTTTAAATAGATTTTCAGTTTATGTGATATAAGCAGTGTGGTATATTAACAATAGAAACCTACACAAGTAATACAGTATATTAATAGATATAAGCTGAATATTCTTTGCTAAACATTGAACTGTAAAAGGCAATAGTAAAACTACAAGACATTCGGATTCCTTTATGTTTCTTCATTGTGTAATACACAAACAATTATGACGTCATAAATTTTTCATTCATGATGTATTGTATTGATATATTGAATTTGTTCTGATAAATTTACGTACATGCTAGTGCTTTATTTTTTAATAACATTACCACCCTTTGTTCACCAGTGTTTACCACTGTTAAAAAATACAGTAGTGTTTACCACTGTCATTATACAAACAGAACGCAAGTGTTTGCCACTGTCAGTATACAATAAGGACACCATTGTTTGCCACTGTCAGTATACATAATGGACGTGTTTGCCACTGTCAGTATACAAACAGGACCTCAGTATTTGCCACTGTCAGTATACAAAAAGGACACCATTGTTTGCCACTGTCAGTATACAAAAAGGACACCATTGTTTGCCACTGTCAGTATACATAATGGACGTGTTTGCCACTGTCAGTATACAAACAGGACCTCAGTATTTGCCACTGTCAGAATACAAAAAGGACACCATTGTTTGCCACTGTCAGTATACATAATGGACGTGTTTGCCACTGTCAGTATATAAACAGGACGTCAGTGTTTGCCACTGTCAGTATACAAAAAGGACACCATTGTTTGCCACTGTCAGTATACATAATGGACGTGTTTGGCACTGTCAGTATATAAACAGGACCTCAGTATTTGCCACTGTCAGTATACAAAAAGGACTCCATTGTTTGCCACTGTCAGTATACATAATGGACGTGTTTGCCACTGTCAGTATACAAACAGGACCTCAGTATTTGCCACTGTCAGTATACAAAAAGGACACCATTGTTTGCCACTGTCAGTATACATTATGGACGTGTTTGCCACTGTCAGTATACAAAGAAGACGCCAGTATCTGCCACTGTCAGAATACAAAAAGGACGTGTTTGCCATTGTCAGGATACAAAATGGATGTGTTTGCCACTATAAATATACAAAAAGGACACCAGTGTTTGCCATTGTCAGTATACAAAATGGATGTGTTTGCCACTGTCATACACACAGGACGCCAGTGTTTGCCACTGTCAGTATACAAACAGGACGTCAGTGTTTGCCACTGTCAGTATACAAACAGGAAGTCAGTGTTTGCCACTGTCAGTATACAAACAGGAAGTCAGTGTTTGCCACTGTCAGTATACAAAAAGGACCTCAGTGTTTGCCACTGTCAGTATACAAAAAGGACACCATTGTTTGCCACTGTCAGTATACATAATGGACGTGTTTGCCACTGTCAGTATACAATTAGGACCTCAGTGTTTGCCACTGTCAGTATACAAAAAGGACACCATTGTTTGCCACTGTCAGTATACATAATGGACGTGTTTGGCACTGTCATTATATAAACAGGACGTCAGTGTTTGCCACTGTCAGTATACATAATGGACGTGTTTGCCACTGCCAGTATACAAAGAAGACGCCAGTATCTGACACTGTCAGAATACAAAAAGGACGTAAGTGTTTGCCATTGTCAGGATACAAAATGGATGTGTTTGCCACTATAAATATACAAAAAGGACACCAGTGTTTGCCATTGTCGGTATACAAAATGGATGTGTTTGCCACTGTCATACCCACAGGACGCCAGTGTTTGCCACTGTCAGTATACAAACAGGACGTCAGTGTTTGCCACTGTCAGTATACAAACAGGAAGTCAGTTTTTGCCACTGTCAGTATACAAAAAGGACCTCAGTGTTTGCCCCTGTCAGTATACAAAAAGAACACCCTTGTTTGCCACTGTCAGTATACAAACAGGACGCCAGTGTTTGCCACTGTCAGTATACAATCAGGACGCCAGTGTTTGCCACTGTCAGTATACAATCAGGAAGTCAGTGTTTGCCACTGTCAGTATACAAAAAGGACCTCAGTGTTTGCAACTGTCAGTATACAAACAGGACGCCGATGTTTGCCACTGTCAGTTTACAATCAGGAAGTCAGTGTTTTCCACTGTCAGTATACAAAAAGGACCTCAGTGTTTGCCACTGTCAGTATCAAAAAGGACTCCATTGTTTGCCACTGTCAGTATACACACAGGACGCTGTTGTTTGCAACTGTCAGTATACAAACAGGCCGCCAGTGTTTGCCACTGTCAATATACAAACAGGAGCCCAGTGTTTGCCACTGTCAGTATACAAAAAGGACACCATTGTTTGCCACTGTCAGTATACATAATGGATGTGTTTGCCACTGTCAGTATACAAAAAAGACGCCAGTATCTGCTTCTGTCAGAATACAAATAGGATGCCAGTGTTTGCCAATTTCAGTATACAAAAATGACACCAGCTTTTGCCACTGTCAGTATACAAAATTGATGTGTTTGCCACTGTCAGTATACAAACAGGACGCTGGTGTTTGCCACTTCCAGTATACAAACAGGACAGTGTTTGCCACGGTCTTTATACAAACAGGAAATCAGTGTTTGCCACTGTCTTTATACAAACAGGAAGTCAGTGTTTGCCACTGTCAGTATACAAACAGGACAGTGTTTGCCACTGTCTTTATACAAACAGGAAATCAGTGTTTGCCACTGTCAGTATACAAACAGGACGCTAGTGTGAAAAAAGACAAACCATACGACTAATAAGTAACGGAACTCTTAAGATAAGTTTAACAATTTCCAGAAGTGTGAGCACATCCTGCATGTCTAGTAACACCTGTTGACTCATGGTCAAAATCAGAGTAAATGAGTTATTAAAGAATATCGCTCTCTATCTGTGTGACTTGCCTCAATATCTGTGTGACTTACCTTACTATCTGTGTGACTTACCTCACTCTCTGTGACTTACCTCACTGTCTGTGTGACTTACCTTACTATCTGTGTGACTTACCTCACTCTCTGTGTGACTTAACTCACTATCTGTGTGATTTATCGTGACTTGTCTTACTATCTGTGTGACTTACCTTACTATCTGTGTGACTTACCTCACTATCTGTGTGACTTACCTTACTATCTGTGTGACTTACCTTACTATCTGTTTGACTTACCTTACCTTACTATCTGTGTGACTTACCTTACTATCTGTGTGACTTACCTCACTATCTGTGTGACTTACCTCACTATATGTGCGACTTACCTCACTATCTGTGTGACTTACCTCACTATCTGTGCGACTTATCTCACTATCTGTGTGACTTACCTTACTATCTGTGTGACCTACCTTTCTATCTGTGTGACTTACCTTACTATCTGTGTGACTTACCTCACTATCTGTGTGACTTACCTTCCTATCTGTGTAACTTACCTCACTATCTGTGTGACTTACCTTACTATCTGTGTGACCTACCTAAATATCTGTGTGACTTACCTCACTATCTGTGTGACTTACCTTCCTATCTGTGTAACTTACCTCACTATCTGTGTGACTTACCTCACTATCTGTGTGACTTACCTTACTATCTGTGTGAATTACCTCACTATTGGTGTGACTTACCTCACTATCTGTGTGACTTACCTCACTATCTTTGTGACTTACCTCACTGTGTGACTTACCTTACTATCTGCGTGAATTACCTCAATGTGTGACTTACCTCACTATTTGTGTGACTTACCTCACTATCTGTGTGACTTACATCACTATCTGTGTGACTTACCTCACTATCTGTGTTACTTACCTTACTATCTGTGTGAACTACCTCACTATCTGTGTGAATTACCTCACTATCTGTGTGAATTACCTCACTATATGTGTGACTTACCTTACTATCTATGTGAATTACCTCACTATCTGTGTGACTTACCTCACTGTGTGAATTACCTCACTATATGTGTGACTTACCTTACTATCTGTGTGAATTACCTCACTATCTGTGTGACTTACCTCACTATCTGTGTGAATTACCTCTCTGTGTGACTTACCTCACTATCTGTGTGAATTACCTCACTATCTGTGTGACTTACCTCACTATCTGTGTGACTTACCTCACTATCTGTGTGAATTACCTCACTATCTGTGTGACTTACCTCACTATCTGTGTGACTTACCTCACCATCTGTGTTACTTACCTTACTATCTGTGTGAACTACCTCACTATCTGTGTGAATTACCTCACTATATGTGTGACTTACCTTACTATCTGTGTGAATTACCTCACTATCTGAGTGACTTACCTCACTATCTGTGTGACTTACCTCACTATCTGTGTGAATTACCTCACTGTGTGACTTACCTCACTATCTGTGTGAATTACCTCACTATCTGTGTGACTTACCTCACTATCTGTGTGACTTACCTCACTATCTGTGTGAATTACCTCACTATCTGCATGACTTACCTCACTATCTGTGTGACTTACCTCACTATCTGTGTTACTTACCTTACTATCTGTGTGAATTACCTATCTGCGTGAATTACCTCACTATCTGCGTGACTTACCTCACTATCTGTGTGACTAACCTCACTATCTGTGTGAATTACCTCACTATCTGCGTGAATTACCTCACTATCTGCGTGACTTACCTCACTATCTGTGTGACTTACCTCACTATCTGTGTGAACTACCTCACTATCTGTGTGAATTACCTCACTATCTGTGTGAATTACCTCATTATATGTGTGACTTACCTCACTATCTGTGTGAATTACCTATTAACCTGCTTATGATGGCAGTAAAACAACTGCAACATGTGCTAGATGATAAATGTAGCTTAACATGGGCAAAATGTTGAACATTCTTAACCTGTTTCATCAGTATAAATTAAAGACCAACTAGATATACTATTCCACTAATACAGTAATTCTGACATGGTTTAATTAACATATGACAGACTTACTAAATTACATGTGTGGATTTGTGATTAAATCTATAATAACTTGTACAATGCAGAATGATGATAACATCCAAAACATTATTTGTTGGTATACACAATACATGCTACACAACTTAAATGGTTTGTGGAACAAATCAGAATACGGACCAGGAAAAGGTAACCTAAAATGTGGACTGTATCTTAACAAAGAAAACACTGAGATTGTGGGTTCGAGCCTCACTGCAGGCAGGGTGCGTTTGACCCCAATCTTAATTGACAAGGATTGCCAGTTTTCCCACCGAAGGTCGTGGGTTTTCTCCGGGTACTCTGGCTTCCTCCCCCCTTCAAAACTGGATGCCATGATATAGCTGAAAAATTGCTGAAAGTGGCATTAAACACCATTCAAACAAACTAACTTAACAAAGAACATGACCAATGTCCAGTGAAAACTATTAACTGTAAATAATTTACAACAATTAAGGGGGATCTTTGACATGTGAACAGCAGAGCCCTCCTCCAAAAGAGGATAACACATTTAAAGTTTCCATACTGTAGATGTTGGTTATTGTACATTCCGTACACCACATCACATGTTCATGTGGGAGGAGTTTTCATTTTTAATGTATAACCAAATCACTTTAATCAATTTATTGATAAAAGTCAAATAAACTATAAATAGAAGTTCTTGTAAAGACGAAATTTAGAAACACATTGATTATTATGGTCTGGTGCTGACTCAAATCCAGAATTTTGTGTATAGATTCTGGTTTTAGCATCCATAATAGTCTCAGATAATTTCCGTCCTAGCTTTTTTTGTAAGAAAAGATCCAATTTGGAATTTTGTTCTCACAGATCTTCTACTTGTTTGATTCTCTGCTCCAGAAACTGTATTTCCTTATTCAATTCTTCAATCTGAAAAGCCACCTTAAATATCATAGTTCTAATAGAAATTCAAGAAAAGAATTAACAAGTATAAAAAAGTTTGAGAAACATGTAATAACATCAGTTCATAGGCGTAGCATCCGTTACGGCAGGTACGGCTTAGGCCATACCAATAACTTTTGCAGGTATGGCATGCAGTACCAATAATTTTCGGAAATAAAAAAAATAAAATAAAATATTGCTCATGAAATCCATCTTTTAAGACCTGAGATTAAGTGCTAGGAAATCGCTAGAATGCAGGATTTTGCACCATTTACCCCCAGAGCTTCCGGGGGGCCTTAAGGGGATGCAGGGCACCATCTGCCATTTTTTGTGAAGATTTCAAAATAGATAGAACATTTATGGTAAATTTAATAATAATTTCTTTCATTATTTACTCTTAATTTCAATAAAACTAAAACTAATAATGAAAATCTTGTACCTATATTATTACTTCAATTTATGAATGGTTGAAATAAAACGTTTTTGTTTAAATGAGTTCTGTATTGGCAAAAATAACGAAAATGAAATTTTTAACAAGGGAGGTAATTTTGACAAAAAATGCCATTTTTAGCATTTTTTTACTAGTTTTTACCCAATTGACAAAAATTTCACTCAGAGACCCCTATTTCTCTTTCCATCACTAAAATGCATACCAATTGCTTGACATTATATCAAAAATTCAGAAAATTCCATTGGACAGAATTTTTGTAATCTTTTATTTTAGTGCTTTTTTTATTCTCTTCTCTGTATAATCTATATGAAAATATAAAATTTCAGTGCTCCCCGAAAATAAGCTCTGAAACTCCTATATTTTTTTATTTTGAATTATGATAACTTGTATAAAAAACTAACTATTTGGCAAACTTATAGAAAATTCACTGACAAATTATTTTCAGTGAAAGTGTCCTGCTTCCCCTTAAACGGCCCTCGAACCCCCTGCCGTAAAGCCACCTCCTGATGAGCATTCAGCCATACCAATATCAAATGCGATGCTACACCTCTGCAGTTAGAAAATTAAGTAAGACAAGATTACGAAAAACTTTTGAACTCAACAAGCAACAAACAAATATGCAACATGAAACAAAGGGTGATATTAGGTTTCTGGAAGAGCTACCTTATCTTGCTCCACTACAGACACCTATCATGATATTACGACAGACTTTGGTGTAAAGCGATGAATTATAGGAGGCATTGGTGTATCTGTCTATCTAGTCCAATCATCTAATCAACAGACATACACACCTTGTCTTGCTCCACAAGAGACACCTATCACGATATTATGACAGACTTGGGTGTGAAGTTATGAATTATAGGAGGCATTGGTGTATCTGTCTGTCTAATCCAATCATCTTATCAACAGACATACACACCTTATCTTGCTCCACTACAGACACCTATCATGATATTACGACAGACTTCTGTGTGAAGTTATGAATTATAGGAGGCATTGGTGTATCTGTCTGTCTTATCCAATCATCTTATCAACAGACATACACACCTTATCTTGCTCCACTACAGACACCTATCATGATATTACGACAGACTTGGGTGTAAAGTTATGAATTATAGGAGGCATTGGTGTATCTGTCTATCTAATCCCATCATCTTATCAACAGACATACACACCTTATCTTGCTCCACTACAGACACCTATCATGATATTACGACAGACTTTGGTGTAAAGCGATGAATTATAGGAGGCATTGGTGTATCTGTCTGTCTAATCCAATCATCTTATCAACAGACATACACACCTTATCTTGCTCCACTACAGACACCTATCATGATATTACGACAGACTTCGGTGTAAAGCGATGAATTATAGGAGGCATTGGTGTATCTGTCTATCTAATCCAATCATCTTATCAACAGACATACACACCTTATCTTGCTCCACAACAGACACCTATCATGATATTACGACAGACTTGGGTGTAAAGTTATGAATTATACGAGGCATTGGTGTATCTGTCTGTCTAATCCAATCATCTTATCAACAGACATACACACCTTATCTTGCTTCACAACACACACCTATCATGATATTATGACAGACTTCGGTGTAAAGCGATGAATTATAGGAGGCATTGGTGTATCTGTCTATCTAATCCCATCATCTTATCAACAGACATACACACCTTGTCTTGCTCCACTACAGACACCTATCATGATATTATGACAGACTTCGGTGTGAAGTTATGAATTATAGGAGGCATTGGTGTATCTGTCTATCTAATCCAATCATCTTATCAACAGACATACACACCTTATCTTGCTCCACTACAGACACCTATCATGATATTATGCCAGACTTCGGTGTGAAGTTATGAATTATACGAGGCATTGGTATATCTGTCTGTCTTATCCAATCATCTTATCAACAGACATACACACCTTATCTTGCTCCACTACAGACACCTATCATGATATTACGACAGACTTCGGCGTAAAGTTATGAATTATAGGAGGCATTGGTGTATCTGTCTATCTAATCCCATCATCTTATCAACAGACATACACACCTTATCTTGCTCCACTACAGACACCTATCATGATATTACGACAGACTTCGGTGTGAAGTTATGAATTATAAGAGGCATTGGTGTATCTGTCTATCTAATCCCATCATCTTATCAACAGACATACACACCTTATCTTGCTCCACTACAGACACCTATCATGATTTTACGACAGACTTCGGTGTAAAGTTATGAATTATAGGAGGCATTGGTGTATCTGTCTATCTAATCCCATCATCTTATCAACAGACATACACACCTTATCTTGCTCCACTACAGACACCTATCATGATATTATGACAGACTTCGGTGTGAAGTTATGAATTATAGGAGGCATTGGTATATCTGTCTATCTAATCCCATCATCTTATCAACAGACATACACACCTTATCTTGCTCCACTACAGACACCTATCATGATATTACGACAGACTTCGGTGTAAAGTTATGAATTATAGGAGGCATTGGTGTATCTGTCTATCTTAACCAATCATCTTATCAACAGACATACACACCTTATCTTGCTCCACAACAGACACCTATCATGATATTACGACAGACTTCGGTGTGAAGTTATGAATTATACGAGGCATTGGTGTATCTGTCTGTCTTATCCCATCATCTAATCAACAGACATACACACCTTGTCCTGCTCCACAACAGACACCTATCATGATATTATGACAGACTTGGGTGTGAAGTTATGAATTATACTTGGCATTGGTATATCTGCCTATCTAAACCAATCATCTTATCAACAGACATACACACCTTATCTTGCTCCACAACAGACACCTATCATGATATTATGACAGACTTCGGTGTGAAGTTATGAATTATAGGAGGCATTGGTGTATCTGTCTGTCTTATCCAATCATCTTATCAACAGACATACACACCTTATCTTGCTCCACTACAGACACCTATCATGATATTACGACAGACTTTGGTGTGAAGTTATGAATTATACGAGGCATTGGTGTATCTGTCTATCTAATCCAATCATCTTATCAACAGACATACACACCTTATCTTGCTCCACTACAGACACCTATCATGATATTACGACAGACTTGGGTGTAAAGTTATGAATTATAGGAGGCATTGGTATATCTGTCTATCTAATCCCATCATCTTATCAACAGATATACACACCTTGTCTTGCTCCACTACAGACACCTATCATGATTTTACGACAGACTTCGGTGTAAAGTTATGAATTATAGGAGGCATTGGTGTATCTGTCTATCTAATCCAATCATCTTATCAACAGACATACACACCTTATCTTGCTCCACTACAGACACCTATCATGATATTACGACAGACTTTGGTGTAAAGTTATGAATTATAGGAGGCATTGGTGTATCTGTCTGTCTTATCCAATCATCTTATCAACAGACATACACACCTTGTCTTGCTCCACTACAGACACCTATCATGATATTACGACAGACTTTGGTGTAAAGCGATGAATTATAGGAGGCATTGGTGTATCTGTCTATCTAATCCAATCATCTTATCAACAGACATACACACCTTATCTTGCTCCACTACAGACACCTATCATGATATTACGACAGACTTGGGTGTAAAGTTATGAATTATAGGAGGCATTGGTATATCTGTCTATCTAATCCCATCATCTTATCAACAGACATACACACCTTGTCTTGCTCCACTACAGACACCTATCATGATTTTACGACAGACTTCGGTGTAAAGTTATGAATTATAGGAGGCATTGGTGTATCTGTCTATCTAATCCCATCATCTTATCAACAGACATACACACCTTATCTTGCTCCACTACAGACACCTATCATGATATTACGACAGACTTCGGTGTGAAGTTATGAATTATAGGAGGCATTGGTGTATCTGTCTGTCTTATCCAATCATCTTATCAACAGACATACACACCTTGTCTTGCTCCACTACAGACACCTATCATGATTTTACGACAGACTTCGGTGTAAAGTTATGAATTATAGGAGGCATTGGTGTATCTGTCTATCTAATCCCATCATCTTATCAACAGACATACACACTTTATCTTGCTCCACTACAGACACCTATCATGATATTACGACAGACTTGGGTGTGAAGTTATGAATTATAGGAGGCATTGGTATATCTGTCTATCTAAACCAATCATCTTATCAACAGACATACACACCTTATCTTGCTCCACTACAGACACCTATCATGATATTATGACAGACTTTGGTGTGAAGTTATGAATTATAGGAGGTATTGGTATATCTGTCTGTCTTATCCAATCATCTTATCAACAGACATACACACCTTGTCTTGCTCCACTACAGACACCTATCATGATATTACGACAGACTTGGGTGTAAAGTTATGAATTATAGGAGGCATTGGTATATCTGTCTGTCTTATCCAATCATCTTATCAACAGACATACACACCTTATCTTGCTTTATTCTAAACCCTTCTGAATTGTTGGGTAGCTTCTTGTACTTTTTGTCTTTTTGTATTTTTTCTATAGCAGCATGAGCTTTCGTCACCTTCTGTTTTAATTTTTCTATCTCTACTTTTGAATCTATTACACCCTGAAAGGATTAATGTTAAACACAAATCAATATGTTCAGACAACATTATCAGGTTTAAAAAAAAAAATAAATGCACATTTAATATTTTAAAGTTTTCTAATATCTAAAATTTAAAGAATGAAATTGCTTTCCACTTAATGCAATTAAAAAGAATCTTGTTCATTAAATTACCTAAAATTTGACATTTTAACAGTATACGTAATAGTTATGCATTTGTCTTTAAAAATTAACTGTTTTGAAGGAAAAAATAGTAAGATATCAGTTAAAACAGTTAATTTAAAATTACACAACATAATGACCTTGACCTTTGGACTCTATTTTACAACATAAAGAAATCTAAAGAAAACACCATTCGCATATTTTGTGACATATATAATTTTACTTGACCTTGACCTCTATCACTGTGACCTTGACAACAACACACAATAGTGAAGATGCTATGTCAATATCTGTTATAGCTACTGAGGTATTGGTATTAACAATAAATTTCATAAATCTGGCTGGGGAGATAACTCTTTAAAACGGGACAATCTTTAGTTTGATGTATCTTATGGTTAGGAAAAGGAAGATATCTGCACATTAACACAGTGTCAGAATTTTTAATGTGACCTTGACCTTGTAACCTTTTTAAGATAAATGTAAATGAAGATGAAAATGTGAAAACCACAAGTTCTTTTCATATCTGGTTCATGAGTTATAAGTTAAACTATCAACTTGCAAAAAGGGGAAATAACTTCTATACTGAGTTGTTAAGATCATTTGCATGTTGGAACTATTTTCATAGGTTTCAAAGCTTATCTGCATACAGTTTTCTGTGTAGAGAGAGATAATTCTGCAAAGAGAAATGGTGTGGTGTGCAAGTGTGAACTGTAAAAAATGTCTTCATGATATGTCACCAAACAAAATGTCTTCATGATATATCAGCAAATAAAATTAAGGTAATTAAACTAGAGGCTCCCAGGAGCCTGTATCGCTCACCTGAACCTGAAACCAAACAACCCTTTTCTATCCAGCTTTTCTTTGCTATAAGGAATTGCCCAACACTTCTGCAAAAGTCATTAATGTTGACCTTTTAAGGGAAATAATTCCTATAAGGAGGAGCTTTTGATGCTTAGAGGGAGAAGGGAGGTTCACTTCAAATTTGCTGTACCTGTTATACTTTTTTAACTATCAGTCGAAAACCCTCTTGACTCCCCCCCCCCTCATTTTCTATTTTAAGCTAACGTAGCTATATAGGTAGTCAGGTGTCATGATTTGCACAAAATAGATGATGTCCTAAAGATGATGTGTGCAATGTTTCAAAGCAGTACTTAAATGGGTTAAAGAGGAGAAGATTTTTTAAAATCAATTAAAATTGATTAAAAAAATGTTCAAGGAGAATAATTCCTAAACGGTTCATCAGACAATCTTGACCCTAAGTCATTTTTGTAGCCCTCATAGAGCAGAACAATTAAGCAATACTAACTTTTTCTCTAGTTCAAATAATTTTCAAGTTTTTAAGGCAAAAATGTCAAAAATAATCAATTTTGACAATTAAAGGGCAATAACTCCTATAAGGAGTCCTCATACAACTTCAACCCAATGGAGTGTTTCGTAGAGCTTTTGATGCTGATGAAGGCATGTCTGTTCGGTTTTCCTGTATCTGTTATACTTTTTGAACTATAAGCCAAAAACTGTATTTTACCCCCCCCCTCCATTCTATTTTTAGCCATGGCGGCCATGTTGGTTAATCTGCAGCCATGGTTGGTGCAAACTTGGTTAAGGACATTTGACGGATGATGTGTACAAAATTTCAAAGCAGTACTTTCAGTGGTTTCAGAGGAGAAGATTTTAAAAAATCAATTAAAACCGATTAAAATAAACAGTTCAAGGGGAATAACTCTTAAACGGTTAATCAGACAATCTTGACCCTAAAGGCAATTTTGTAGCCCTCATAGAGCAGAACAATTAAGCAATGCTAACTTTTTCTCTAGTTCTAATAATTTTCAAGATTTTGAGGCAAAAATGGCTAAAATCAACAATTTCGACAATTAAAGGGCAATAACTCCTATAAGGAGTCATCATACAACTTCAACCCAATGGAGTGTTTCGTACAGCTTTTGATGCAGATGAAGGCATGTCTGTTCGGTTTTCCTGTATCTGTTACACTTTTTTAAATATAAGCCAAAAACTGTATTTTACAGCCCCCCCCCTCCAATTTTTAGCCATGGTGGCCAGGTTGGTTAATCTGCAGCCATGGTTAGTGCAAACTTGGTTGAGGACATTTGACAGATGATGTGTACAAAGTTTCAAAGCAGTACTTTCAGTTGTTTCAGAGGAGAAGATTTTAAAAAATCAATTAAAACCGATAAAAAAAAACAGTTCAAGGGGAATAACTCTTAAACGGTTAATCAGACAATCTTGACCCTAAAGTCATTTTTGTAGCCCTCATAGAGCAGAACAATTAAGCAATGCTAACTTTTTCTCTAGTTTTAATAATTTTCAAGATTTTGAGGCAAAAATGGCAAAAATCATCAATTTTGACAATTAAAGGGCAATAACTCCTACAAGGAGTCATCATACAACTTTGACCCAATGGAGTGTTTTGTAGAGCTTTAGATGCTGAAGAAGGAAAGTCTCTTCGGTTTTCCTGTATCTGTTATACTTTTTGAACTATAAGCAAAAAACTGTATTTTGACCCCTCTGTTCTATTTTTAGCCATGGCGGCCATGTTGGTTGGTCTGAGGCCATGATTTGGGCAAACTTGGTAGAGGGCATTTTACTGATGATGTATGCAAAGTTTCAAAGCAATCCCTTCAGTGGTTTTTGAGGAGAAGATTTTTGAAGAAAAGTTAACGACGACGACGACGACGCCGATGACGACGACGACAACGACGGACGACGACGGACGCCAAGTGATGGCAATAGCTCACATGACCCTTCGTGTCAGGTGAGCTAAAAAAGAAGAAGAAACAGACTGGAAGGCTTTCCACTCAGAAAGTTGTAAGCATTCACGGAGCACAACAAAAATTAAATTAAAATTAGATTGCGTGTTCAGGTCTCAAGTTCACTTTGGAAATATGCTTAATATACTTTTTCATTTGAAACATTATTATGTTATAAATAAAATGTCATCAAAGATACAGTGCACATCAGAGACACTTAGTAACATAAGTCAAAGACATACCCAACATAGGTCAAGACCATACCAAGTAGCAGAGGTCAAGGCCATAACCAAGTAGCAGAGGTCAAGGCCATACCCAAGTAGCATAGGTCAAGGCCATACCCAGGTAGCATGGGTCAAGACCAGGGATAAAACTTAACAGTCGCCCAGTGGCAAATGTGAGTAGAATTCTGTTGGGCGACCAAATGCCTGTTTCTAGATCGCCCAGTTGGGGAATGTAACAAGTGTAGTACGATGCACCCATCAACGAACGCTAAGATGCATTTTGCTTTTACATTTAAAGTTTTGTCCCTTAAAAATGTTATTACTAGCAATATTTCGTGCGTGAATGATATTTGCTGAAGTGCCGTAATTATAATCCAGATCTGGAATAGATAGAACAATTTAATTGACATTTGTGTCCGGAATCGTCTTAAAATATTTTACGTGACATTTTTGTTCAAAGGGAATAATTTAAAACCGCCTAAGCTGGTTCCTGTCTGACTTAACTTTGTCAATACCATGGAGTTATACTGGCAGAAACCAGTACAAAGCAAATAAAATACGAAAATCACCGGGAGTAAATATGATTTCGATTCCAGAGATTTCAAATACCATGTTCCTGTTTGTAATTACAACTGTCAAGATTAAAACACAATAATAATAATTAGTATTTTGGAAGTCACTTTTAAAATATTAATTAAATTACAATAACATATCAATTACAATTTTTTATAGATATATAATAGCGCATTTTCCATTGAATATAAATATTTTTGCAATGATGTCATTTTTTACTTCTAGTTCAACACACAGAAATAATTAATTTATTAATTGTGCATTTTAAATATAGAAAACATTCATGGTTTTGTTAAATGCAAAACAAGACAAACAACACATAAACTTAAATAATACTCATTATCATAGCAAGTTTATAGTTTCAATATATATTATTTATGAAAAAAACATAAAACAAGTACAATAGCACTCTAAAGATTGTAGCTATTTCAATCATACATTTGTCATGTTTGTGTGTGCATTGTTAGCATTTGTGGCAATTTTTTCTGTCTTACAAATCTTAAATCAAAATGAATGGACATTTTCCTGCATACTTAAAATGGAAATAAGTTAATTTGTCATATAAATGTAGTGTAGGATTTTGAGTCAAATAGCTGGTAGCTTTGGGGGAAGGTTCCTTAATTCTGAGAGATATCCATTAGAAATTATTTTTCGCCTGATAATTCTTTAATTAATCATAATTTCTGAAAACAAAATACATGTGTCCAACAGACTCAAATATCCAATTATGTATGTAGTGATCCAAAGAGTTAAGCTCTATCCCTGAAGACCATACCCAACATACATGTGATATTTCTCTCAGCCCAAAGTGAGAGACTGGACTTAATTTTGTGTGGGATTTTTAATCGACACTGTTTTTGCGTTATTTTGTGTTTTTATTGTGTAATTTTGTTGATTGTTATTTGTTTCTTTTTATAGATTGTTCCAAACAGAAAAGAAATAAAAAGAATAATAAACTGGTATAAATATTTTATTTTGTTCATTCCTTGTTTAGCACATTTTTAAGGCAATAAAACAAAAACAATTTTTTACTAAAGTACTAAATAAGTATCACAAAAGTTCAAATCAACACTGGTTGAAGCACTAAATTTGGTATCAAATAACTTCACAAGTTCTAATCTGCAATGTTTGAAGCTGATTTTGCTGCTTTCAGTAGTTCTTTAGAAGGTTTAAATTCACAGCAGATGGTATTGGTGTTTAGTTTGACACTTAGTAAACTATGTATGGTGTTGCTGGATTGGTTGTGTCTGCTGTCTGTCTGTATTTTCTACAGCATGCTGAACGTTCTCTCTGGGTCTGCATTAGAGTGAGCAATTGACAGACATGCAATGGCCAATGTGCTTAGATTTCTGTACTGTAGTCTGTCATTTATTAGTTTCTGTGCTGCCATCTTGGTCCAAAATGTGTCAAAGGTTGTTTCTGCATCTGATTGTGGTAGCTCTGCCTTTGGTGATGCCAAGTACTCAAGTGCTTCACTCTCAACTTCTGCTGTAGGAACTTCAGGTGTAAACCAAGAAACTTTGTTGTCACCTGTAAATGGACTGGTCATAAATTCTTATTAGGACAGCTACACATTTGTTATCACCCATGTCAGTGGACTGATCAACCATAATAGAAAACTTGTGTGTCTGCCATAGCTTTGTTATTTCTGCGTCAAGATGGGGCGCTAAGGCGTTGTTCAGTATGTGTGTGGTTTTAGTCCTTTTACATCTGAATTTCTTGGTAATGTTTGAGTCTGGGAACATAGCCCTGCATAACTCTGTGAAATGATCGGCAACTAGAAAAGGCAGATTGTGTTCAGCAACAAAATTGGTAAATAATAGTTCTCCATTGGTAACATCGTCAATATCTTGTTTCTTGAACATATCCGTAACTTTCCTGTTGAACTGGGTAGACCCTGTGTTGGAAATATGCTTGTCCCCCTTTGGTATTACCCAAGTAGTATAGGTCAAGGCCATACCCAAGTAATATAGGAAACTTTGAAAGTGTAGTTAAGGATATTTAAAGTTCATATCAGAAACCATGTTAAGATGATTCGAGTTCAATGTTTAATCATTGACTTTTTGTTCAACCTGTGTTCACCTAAATTACATGATTACCAATATTCTGATACCTATATCATGTACAAATAAATTACACAAAGAAATGTTTCTATCTGACAATTGTCTCAAATAAAAAACTAATTACAATTAATTAAGGTACAATTTTCATTATTAATAAATAAACAGACCCCTGTCCAGGTTATAAAGGTCAGTTTCCAACCAACTGATCAAATTTTCCATCAGGGAATGTTTCACCAAGATATTAGAAATGCTTTGTTTTAATTTGCAGTAATACTGTACATGTATGTACAGATAAATAAAGCCAATTCAGAGATGAACAAAAGACTCTTGTTCTGACAGGATATTTCCTGTTCCAACAGGACATTAAATGTTCTGACAGGATATTTCCTGTTCCAACAGGACATTAACTGTTCTGACAGGATATTTCCTGTTCCAACAGGACATTGTTGGTATTTGATGACAGAATATATGATACCTTAAAGCATAAGTTGTCTTTCAAAGAAAAAGAGCCGTAAGTAGGAGTTTAACATGTGATTATAGAAACAAACAGAATTGTCTACGTAGTCAAATTAATGGCTGTAAACAGAACTAGAAACAAATTTTCTTTAGTCTCAGGTGTTTATAGAAATGTTCAAGTTATAATTATTTCTATATTGCAGGCTTGTGTGCATAGTATCTGTCCAAACACAAAAACGTCATGCAGCAGTCAAAATCGTACTGGAGTGTGATGACATGTTTCACTATGTGACACATTAATAACAACATGGGGCTCCACAAATCCAATTTTTTGTTTTTTGTTTTTTTCTTCAAATATAAAACAAACAATAAAGCATATACAATGCAAATATCAAAATTTCCTATGATAAAGGTGACCAAATTGCCCATTTGATATAAAACACATGGTTCCAATTAATCATCAACTTAACAGTATCAATTTTAACACCTATGACATTCCTAACTTTGGTCCTCAAAAACATAGTAGTTTCTTAAGTGTTTTCAAATATGGTCCTTATAAATGCACATTACAATATATAATGTGGCCCTTTCCATTAATAAATTGACAACTTTGATGTAAATGACTGTAACATTACATTCATTATTTGACAACTGTGGTATGATCAATTAGAACCATGATTTTTAAAGATTTTAAATTTTGCAAATTCATCCTAAAGGACTTAATCATACACTACAGGTCTGTGTAGAACACAAATGTCAAGGGTTGTGTTAAAAGGATATTAATCTACGTTTTGTGGCAATATATTTATCTGCTGAACAAAGAACAGTAACAACTCCTACTTAAACATCAGTAACACTAATGTTCATGACTAAACATTCCTCCATAGGCAAAGCATCCATTTACTTTATGTCTTTACCTCGAGTTAATGATTGATTGATTGATTGTTGTTTTAAATCCAGCAAGCAATATTTCAGCTATATTCAGGACATTCTATAGTTAATAAAATATAGTCTTTAATCAGAGGCATGGGCGAGTACATATCGCTGAAATGACCAGTCTTATGCATGGGCGAGTACATATAGCTGAACTGACCAGTCTGTTATACTTTTATAGATTACAGTAAATGAAGGTAGCCGGTTGGTTTGAATGGTGTTCTATGCCACTTTCAGCAATTTTTCTGTTCTATCATGGAATCCATTTTTTATTGTGGGAGGATGCCGCTGTACACGGAGAACACCTCCCCACCCCCAAACCCCAGAACCTGGAAATCTAGCAATTCTTGCCAATAAAGTTTGGAGTAGAGTACACCCATGTCTGCAGTGAGACTCGAACCCGAAACTTTAGTGTTGACAGACCACATGATCATCAGTAGATGACTAACTACCTTAACCACTCGTCTATTCTAAACAATTTTGATATGAAACTCATAACTTTAACTTTACAGTAATCCCATATGTCTCTTGTATGGAGCCTCTGTAACCAGACGTCCTCTCCACCACCTATGGAGCCTCTGTAACCAGACGTCCTCTCCACCACCTATGGAGCCTCTGTAACCAGACGTCCTCTCCACCACCTATTTTCGATAACCACATTACATAACATTTTTATTATGCTTTACAACCTAATTTGCTTTGTATGCTCAAGTTTGATTGGCAAATTCAAATGAACCACCCCATGTTATACTATATAACATGAGTTGTTCATATAACCTATTCTTTTGCCTTAAAAATTAAGACACAAGTAGTCCCTTGAACCCCATCACTGTTTTCATGATTAAAATGCTCAGTAACAGTATTTAAGCTTCATCTTAATTAGTTACAAAGAAAATTAACTTTACAAAGGGTGTATATTAAGCAGTACGCTATTTAATTTTTTTTACTTCTTAATAACAGCAGGTTTGCATTGATTTGGGAAAATTTTTATGACTCTTTTTGAGTTCAAGAAAGTGCTGTAGAATCGAGATAACAAATCTATGCTTCAGAAACTGTACAATTATGACCTATCAGAATGGAGATAACAAATCTATGCTTCAGAAACTGTACAATTATGACCTATCAGAATGGAGATAACAAATATATGCTTCAGAAACTGTACAATTATGACCTATCACAATTCAAAATATAAACAGGAAATACATTCTCTAACAAGAACTCTGAAAACTCATTAACCTTCATTACTGGTGAGACTGTAATTAATGTCGTTACTACATAATTAACACACTTATCACATGCAATAAGTAATATAGGTGAAAATTGTTGTTGCTATGGATATTCATATAAAGATTAGTCTACATGTATAGTTAATTGAGACTACAGGTAACTCTTCTATCAGATATTTTATATTATTTCCTGTAACAATCAAGCCTTGGAAATTATCGGAAATTTACAATCAACTTTCGTCAGAAAAACATCATTGAAAGCTTTGGTACCAATTATATTATTTTATATAAAGTTGTTTAAGTCTTTAGTGAACCTTTCATTTTATATAAAGTTATTTCATTTTTTGCTTGATTGTGACTAAATTTCTGACATTTACATTTTCTATCTTTTTTTTTCTTTGTTTCCCCAACAAGCATTCAAAATAGAAATCATATGGCAAAACATCTTCTGAATAATAAATAACTAAATATGCTGATTTCTAATGTTATATACAACACTAAGTATTACTCAATATCACAATTGTTTAAAAGATCAATGACATTAGAGTGCCTTACAAAAAATATATAGAAGGATCAATACAATTCGAACCAGAACAGAGTGAATCACTTTTCCTTAATTGTCAAATTCCACCGTTTCTAAGACCAGAAGTCAACAAATACATGTAATGTTTATCTCCTTTGAATGGCATTAACAAACATCATAATCCCCCAAATGTTTGTTCTGAGATAAAATACAGCCAATATATAGGTGACGTACTGGCAATACACAAGCAGGTAATACTTTGGGATTTTTAACAACAGTTGTTCATTTCAACTTGAGATCTGATGATTGTAAAATGTCACATTAAAAGAAAATTTATTTAATTTATGTTGTTTAGGTCATTCATATTATCAAATAAAATTTCGGTAATTTTCTAAACCCTGTACATTGTTATATATATATCAGACTGCAGGTGTCCTGATTATACCAGCACTTGAGTACAGAATAGCTACTATAACACAGTGTAAGAACAGAGACAAGGCCTATGATGATTGTTTGTTTGTTTGAATGGTGTTTTAACGCCACTTTCAGCAATTTGTCAGCTATATCATGGTGTCCAGTTTTTATTGGGGGAGGAAGCCGGAGTACCCGTAGAGAACCCCGACCTGCGGTAGGAAAACTGGCAATCCTTGTCAATTAAGATTTGGGTCGAGTACACCCTGCCTGCAGTGAGAATCGAACCCGCAATCTCAGTGTTGACAGACCACGTGATCAATAGTAGACGAACTACCTTAACCACTCGGCCATGGCGGCCCCGGCCTATGATGAAGGCAGGCCCTAAATCCACACAGACCAGGCCTATGATGAAGGCAGTCCCCAAATCCACACAGACCAGGCCTATGATGAAGGCGGGCCCCAAATCTAAATTGCATTCTAATGTGTAATGTTAAACTGCTAAGTTGCATGCAATCAATGGGAAACAGTCATGTAATTATTATGGGCAGGTTCTAGGAACATTAAAACAAATACCCCAGTGTTCTGTTTGATTATCAATCTAGGAACAGAAAAAAATGAGAATATACATTCAACAGCCACCCCACCATGTCCAAACTGAGGTTGTCTGTTTAAACCAGACTTATATTTATCACAGGCAAGTCAAAACTGAGGTTCAGAGTTTAATTTGACTTAAGCAAGTCATTTATTTATCACAGGCAAGTCAACACTGAGGGTCAGAGTTTGAACCTGATTTTGGCAAGTCATATATTTATCACAGGCAAGTTAACACTGATGTTCAGAGTTTGAGTCTGATTTGGGCAAGTCATATCATATTTATCACAGGTAAGTCAACACTGATGTTAAGAGTTTGAACCTGATTTGGGGAAGTCTATCATATTTATCACAGGCAAGTCAACACTGATGTTAATAGTTAGAACCTGATTTGGGCAAGTCATATCATATTTATCACAGGCAAGTTAACACTGAGGTTCAGAGTTAGAACCTGATTTGGGCAAGTCATATCATATTTATCACAGGCAAGTTAACACTGATGTTAAGAGTTTGAACCTAATTTGGGCAAGTCATATCATATTTATCACAGGCAAGTTAACACTGAGGTTCAGAGTTAGAACCTGATTTGGGCAAGTCATATCATATTTATCACAAGCAAGTTAACACTGATGTTAAGAGTTTGAACCTAATTTGGGCAATTCATATCATATTTATCACAGGCAAGTTAACACTGAGGTTCTGAGTTTGAACCTGATTTGGGCAAGTCTAATCATACTTATCACAGGCAAGTTAACACCGAGGTTCAGAGTTTGAACCTGATTTGGGCAAGTCGTATCATACATATCACAGGTAAGTCAACACTGAGGTTAACAGTTTAATTTGTCTTAGGCAAGACAACACTGAGGTTCAGAGTTTGAACCTGATTTGGGCAAGTCATATAATATTTATCAAAGGCAAGTTAACACTGAGGTTAAGAGTTTAATTTGACTTGGGCAAGTTATATCATATTTATCACAGGCAAGTCAAAACTGAGGTTCAGAGTTTAAACATGATTTGGGCAAGTCATATCATATTTATCACAGGCAAGTCAAAACTGAGGTTCAGAGTTTAAACATGATTTGGGCAAGTCATATCATATTTATCACAGGCAAGTCAAAACTGAGGTTCAGAGTTTAAACATGATTTGGGCAAGTCATATCATATTTATCACAGGTAAGTCAAACCTGAGGTTCAGAGTTTAAACATGATTTGGGCAAGTCATATCATACATATCACAGGTAAGTCAACACTGAGGTTAACAGTTTAATTTGACTTAGGCAAGACAACACTGAGGTTCAGAGTTTAAACATGATTTGGGCAAGCCGTATCATACATATCACAGGTAAGTCAACACTGAGGTTAACAGTTTAATTTGACTTAGGCAAGACAACACTGAGGTTCAGAGTTTAAACATGATTTGGGCAAGTCATATCATATTTATCACAGGCAAGACAAAACTGAGGTTCAGAGTTTAAACATGATTTGGGCAAGTCATATTGTATTAATCATAGGCATGCCAACACTGGGTACCAGGCTCAATAATGTGAAAAAATCGGCCAAAAATTATTTTAAGATATCTCCAACTAAGTGTATTTTTGAACAGAAGCTAACCACAGATGGTCTCTCAGAATCAGTTTTAATTTGCACAGGGTACCAGGTAGAAAACAACGATATATAGTATTGATCAGGCAATACTGTTTGTTTGTTGTTTGTTTGATGGTGTTTAATGCCACTTTCAGCAATTTTTCAGCTATATCATGGTGTCCAGTTTTTATTGGGGGAGGAAGCAGGAGTACCCGGAGAAAACCCCCGACCTGCGGTAGGAAAACTGGCAATCCTTGTCAATTAAGATTGGAGTCGAGTACACCCTGCCTGCAGTGAGAATCGAACCCACAATCTCAGTGTTGACAGACCACGTGATCAATAGTAGACGAACTACCTTGACCACTCGGCTCAGGCAATACTGTCCACTACTGTAAAATTACTAAGTCCTAGGGCCATAATTTCCTTCAAAAAATTATTGGACTGGAATGACATTCAAACTTGATATGTAACATATGATTGATAACATGCATACTAACTATCAGCTCAATATCTGTATAGAAAAAGTCGGGAAAACTATCAATTTTAAGAAACTTTCTAGTCCTAAGAAAATAATTTTATAAAAAAAATCATTGAATCTTTATCTCAATGTGTTTAGAAAAAAGTTCGGAAAACATGTGTGTGACAGACAAACTGATGGACAGAGTGCAAACCTACAGTCCTATTCAGTGATTGACAGACAAACTGATGGACAGAGTGCAAACCTAGTCCTATTCAGTGATTGACAGACAGGTGGACAGAGAGCAAACCTACAGCCCTATTCAGTGATTGACAGACAAACTGATGGACAGAGTGCAAACCTACAGTCCTATTCAGTGATTGACAGACAGGTGGACAGAGTGCAAACCTACAGCCCTATTCAGTGATTGACAGACAAACTGATGGACAGAGTGCAAACCTACAGCCCTATTCAGTGATTGACAGACAGGTGGACAGAGTGCAAACCTACAGCCCTATTCAGTGATGCTGGTAGAGGAATAATAATCAGTCAAAAATAATATAACCATACTCCAATAACAAGTATTTATTGCAAAAATCTAAGTAAGATGGTCACTCAGAAATAGTCTTAACTTCCACAGGGGAATAAAGACAATTAGCCTCCTCTGAAGAATGAAGATGGTCACTTAGAAATAGTCTTTTACTTCCACAGGGGAATAAAGACAATTGGCCTCCTCTGAAGAATGAAGATGGTCACTCAGAAATAGTCTTAACTTCCACAGGGGAATAAAGACAATGAGCCTCCTCTGAAGAATGAAGATGGTCACTCAGAAATAGTCTTAACTTCCACAGGGGAATAAAGACAATGAGCCTCCTCTGAAGAATGAAGATGGTCACTCAGAAATAGTCTTAACTTCCACAGGGGAATAAAGACAATGAGCCTCCTCTGAAGAATGAAGATGGTCACTCAGAAATAGTCTTTACTTCCACAGGGGAATAAAGACAATGAGCCTCCTCTGAAGAATGAAGATGGTCACTCAGAAATAGTCGTTACTTCCACAGGGGAATAAAGACAATGAGCCTCCTCTGAAGAATGAAGATGGTCACTCAGAAATAGTCTTAACTTCCACAGGGGAATAAAGACAATGAGCCTCCTCTGAAGAATGAAGATGGTCACTCAGAAATAGTCTTAACTTCCACAGGGGAATAAAGACAATGAGCCTCCTCTGAAGAATGAAGATGGTCACTCAGAAATAGTCTTTACTTCCACAGGGGAATAAAGACAATGAGCCTCCTCTGAAGAATGAAGATGGTCACTCAGAAATAGTCGTTACTTCCACAGGGGAATAAAGACAATGAGCCTCCTCTGAAGAATGAAGATGGTCACTCAGAAATAGTCTACTTCCACAGGGGAATAAAGACAATGAGCCTCCTCTGAAGAATGAAGATGGTCACTCAGAAATAGTCTTTACTTCCACAGGGGAATAAAGACAATGAGCCTCCTCTGAAGAATGAAGATGGTCACTCAGAAATAGTCTTTACTTCCACAGGGGAATAAAGACAATTAGCCTCCTCTGAAGAATGAAGATGGTCACTCAGAAATAGTCTTAACTTCCACAGGGGAATAAAGACAATTAGCCTCCTCTGAATTATGAAGATGGTCACTCAGAAATAGTCGTTACTTCCACAGGGGAATAAAGACAATTAGCCTCCTCTGAAGAATGAAGATGGTCACTCAGAAATAGTCGTTACTTCCACAGGGGAATAAAGACAATTAGCCTCCTCTGAAGAATGAAGATGGTCACTCAGAAATAGTCGTTACTTCCACAGGGGAATAAAGACAATTGGCCTCCTCTGAAGAATGAAGATGGTCACTCAGAAATAGTCTTAACTTCCACAGGGGAATAAAGACAATCAGCCTCCTCTGAAGAATGAAGATGGTCACTCAGAAATAGTCTTTACTTCCACAGGGGAATAAAGACAATTTGCCTCCTCTGAAGAATGAAGATGGTCACTCAGAAATAGTCTTTACTTCCACAGGGGAATAAAGACAATTGGCCTCCTCTGAAGAATGAAGATGGTCACTCAGAAATAGTCTACTTCCACAGGGGAATAAAGACAGTGAGCCTCCTCTGAAGAATGAAGATGGTCACTCAGAAATAGTCTTTACTTCCACAGGGGAATAAAGACAATTAGCCTCCTCTGAAGAATGAAGATGGTCACTCAGAAATAGTCGTTACTTCCACAGGGGAATAAAGACAATTAGCCTCCTCTGAAGAATGAAGATGGTCACTCAGAAATAGTCTTTACTTCCACAGGGGAATAAAGACAATTAGCCTCCTCTGAAGAATGAAGATGGTCACTCAGAAATAGTCGTTACTTCCACAGGGGAATAAAGACAATTAGCCTCCTCTGAAGAATGAAGATGGTCACTCAGAAATAGTCTTTACTTCCACAGGGGAATAAAGACAATTAGCCTCCTCTGAAGAATGAAGATCGTCACTCAGAAATAGTCGTTACTTCCACAGGGGAATAAAGACAATTAGCCTCCTCTGAAGAATGAAGATGGTGACTCAGAAATAGTCTTTACTTCCACAGGGGAATAAAGACAATTGGCCTCCTCTGAAGAATGAAGATGGTCACTCAGAAATAGTCGTTACTTCCACAGGGGAATAAAGACAATTAGCCTCTGAAGAATGAAAATGGTCACTCAGAAATAGTCTTTACTTCCACAGGGGAATAAAGACAATTAGCCTCCTCTGAAGAATGAAGATGGTCACTCAGAAATAGTCTTAACTTCCACAGGGGAATAAAGACAATGAGCCTCCTCTGAAGAATGAAGATGGTCACTCAGAAATAGTCTTAACTTCCACAGGGGAATAAAGACAATTAGCCTCCTCTGAAGAATGAAGATGGTCACTCAGAAATAGTCGTTACTTCCACAGGGGAATAAAGACAATTAGCCTCCTCTGCAGAATGAAGATGGTCACTCAGAAATAGTCGTTACTTCCACAGGGGAATAAAGACAATTGGCCTCCTCTGAAGAATGAAGATGGTCACTCAGAAATAGTCTTAACTTCCACAGGGGAATAAAGACAATGAGCCTCCTCTGAAGAATGAAGATGGTCACTCAGAAATAGTCTTTACTTCCACAGGGGAATAAACACAATGAGCCTCCTCTGAAGAATGAAGATGGTCACTCAGAAATAGTCATTACTTCCACAGGGGAATAAAGACAATGAGCCTCCTCTGAAGAATGAAGATGGTCACTCAGAAATAGTCTTTACTTCCACAGGGGAATAAAGACAATGAGCCTCCTCTGAAGAATGAAGATGGTCACTCAGAAATAGTCGTTACTTCCACAGGGGAATAAAGACAATTAGCCTCCTCTGAAGAATGAAGATGGTCACTCAGAAATAGTCGTTACTTCCACAGGGGAATAAAGACAATTGACCTCCTCTGAAGAATGAAGATGGTCACTCAGAAATAGTCTTAACTTCCACAGGGAAATAAAGACAATCAGCCTCTTCTGAAGAATGAAGATGGTCACTCAGAAATAGTCTTTACTTCCACAGGGGAATAAAGACAATTGGCCTCCTCTGAAGAATGAAGATGGTCACTCAGAAATAGTCTTTACTTCCACAGGGGAATAAAGACAATTGGCCTCCTCTGAAGAATGAAGATGGTCACTCAGAAATAGTCTACTTCCACAGGGGAATAAAGACAATGAGCCTCCTCTGAAGAATGAAGATGGTCACTCAGAAATAGTCTTTACTTCCACAGGGGAATAAAGACAATTAGCCTCCTCTGAAGAATGAAGATGGTCACTCAGAAATAGTCGTTACTTCCACAGGGGAATAAAGACAATTAGCCTCCTCTGAAGAATGAAGATGGTCACTCAGAAATAGTCTTTACTTCCACAGGGGAATAAAGACAATTAGCCTCCTCTGAAGAATGAAGATGGTCACTCAGAAATAGTCTTTACTTCCACAGGGGAATAAAGACAATTGGCCTCCTCTGAAGAATGAAGATGGTCACTCAGAAATAGTCTTTACTTCCACAGGGGAATAAAGACAATGAGCCTCCTCTGAAGAATGAAGATGGTCACTCAGAAATAGTCGTTACTTCCACAGGGGAATAAAGACAATTAGCCTCCTCTGAAGAATGAAGATGGTCACTCAGAAATAGTCGTTACTTCCACAGGGGAATAAAGACAATGAGCCTCCTCTGAAGAATGAAGATGGTCACTCAGAAATAGTCTTAACTTCCACAGGGGAATAAAGACAATTAGCCTCCTCTAAAGAATGAAGATGGTCACTCAGAAATAGTCGTTACTTCCACAGGGGAATAAAGACAATTAGCCTCCTCTGAAGAATGAAGATGGTCACTCAGAAATAGTCTTTACTTCCACAGGGGAATAAAGACAATTAGCCTCCTCTGAAGAATGAAGATGGTCACTCAGAAATAGTCTTAACTTCCACAGGGGAATAAAGACAATGAGCCTCCTCTGAAGAATGAAGATGGTCACTCAGAAATAGTCTTTACTTCCACAGGGGAATAAAGACAATGAGCCTCCTCTGAAGAATGAAGATGGTCACTCAGAAATAGTCGTTACTTCCACAGGGGAATAAAGACAATGAGCCTCCTCTGAAGAATGAAGATGGTCACTCAGAAATAGTCTTAACTTCCACAGGGGAATAAAGACAATGAGCCTCCTCTGAAGAATGAAGATGGTCACTCAGAAATAGTCTTAACTTCCACAGGGGAATAAAGACAATGAGCCTCCTCTGAAGAATGAAGATGGTCACTCAGAAATAGTCTTTACTTCCACAGGGGAATAAAGACAATGAGCCTCCTCTGAAGAATGAAGATGGTCACTCAGAAATAGTCGTTACTTCCACAGGGGAATAAAGACAATGAGCCTCCTCTGAAGAATGAAGATGGTCACTCAGAAATAGTCTACTTCCACAGGGGAATAAAGACAATGAGCCTCCTCTGAAGAATGAAGATGGTCACTCAGAAATAGTCTTTACTTCCACAGGGGAATAAAGACAATGAGCCTCCTCTGAAGAATGAAGATGGTCACTCAGAAATAGTCTTTACTTCCACAGGGGAATAAAGACAATTAGCCTCCTCTGAAGAATGAAGATGGTCACTCAGAAATAGTCTTAACTTCCACAGGGGAATAAAGACAATTAGCCTCCTCTGAATTATGAAGATGGTCACTCAGAAATAGTCGTTACTTCCACAGGGGAATAAAGACAATTAGCCTCCTCTGAAGAATGAAGATGGTCACTCAGAAATAGTCGTTACTTCCACAGGGGAATAAAGACAATTAGCCTCCTCTGAAGAATGAAGATGGTCACTCAGAAATAGTCGTTACTTCCACAGGGGAATAAAGACAATTGGCCTCCTCTGAAGAATGAAGATGGTCACTCAGAAATAGTCTTAACTTCCACAGGGGAATAAAGACAATCAGCCTCCTCTGAAGAATGAAGATGGTCACTCAGAAATAGTCTTTACTTCCACAGGGGAATAAAGACAATTTGCCTCCTCTGAAGAATGAAGATGGTCACTCAGAAATAGTCTTTACTTCCACAGGGGAATAAAGACAATTGGCCTCCTCTGAAGAATGAAGATGGTCACTCAGAAATAGTCTACTTCCACAGGGGAATAAAGACAGTGAGCCTCCTCTGAAGAATGAAGATGGTCACTCAGAAATAGTCTTTACTTCCACAGGGGAATAAAGACAATTAGCCTCCTCTGAAGAATGAAGATGGTCACTCAGAAATAGTCGTTACTTCCACAGGGGAATAAAGACAATTAGCCTCCTCTGAAGAATGAAGATGGTCACTCAGAAATAGTCTTTACTTCCACAGGGGAATAAAGACAATTAGCCTCCTCTGAAGAATGAAGATGGTCACTCAGAAATAGTCTTTACTTCCACAGGGGAATAAAGACAATTAGCCTCCTCTGAAGAATGAAGATGGTCACTCAGAAATAGTCGTTACTTCCACAGGGGAATAAAGACAATTAGCCTCCTCTGAAGAATGAAGATGGTCACTCAGAAATAGTCTTTACTTCCACAGGGGAATAAAGACAATTAGCCTCCTCTGAAGAATGAAGATCGTCACTCAGAAATAGTCGTTACTTCCACAGGGGAATAAAGACAATTAGCCTCCTCTGAAGAATGAAGATGGTGACTCAGAAATAGTCTTTACTTCCACAGGGGAATAAAGACAATTGGCCTCCTCTGAAGAATGAAGATGGTCACTCAGAAATAGTCGTTACTTCCACAGGGGAATAAAGACAATTAGCCTCTGAAGAATGAAAATGGTCACTCAGAAATAGTCTTTACTTCCACAGGGGAATAAAGACAATTAGCCTCCTCTGAAGAATGAAGATGGTCACTCAGAAATAGTCTTAACTTCCACAGGGGAATAAAGACAATGAGCCTCCTCTGAAGAATGAAGATGGTCACTCAGAAATAGTCTTAACTTCCACAGGGGAATAAAGACAATTAGCCTCCTCTGAAGAATGAAGATGGTCACTCAGAAATAGTCGTTACTTCCACAGGGGAATAAAGACAATTAGCCTCCTCTGCAGAATGAAGATGGTCACTCAGAAATAGTCGTTACTTCCACAGGGGAATAAAGACAATTGGCCTCCTCTGAAGAATGAAGATGGTCACTCAGAAATAGTCTTAACTTCCACAGGGGAATAAAGACAATGAGCCTCCTCTGAAGAATGAAGATGGTCACTCAGAAATAGTCTTTACTTCCACAGGGGAATAAACACAATGAGCCTCCTCTGAAGAATGAAGATGGTCACTCAGAAATAGTCATTACTTCCACAGGGGAATAAAGACAATGAGCCTCCTCTGAAGAATGAAGATGGTCACTCAGAAATAGTCTTTACTTCCACAGGGGAATAAAGACAATGAGCCTCCTCTGAAGAATGAAGATGGTCACTCAGAAATAGTCGTTACTTCCACAGGGGAATAAAGACAATTAGCCTCCTCTGAAGAATGAAGATGGTCACTCAGAAATAGTCGTTACTTCCACAGGGGAATAAAGACAATTGACCTCCTCTGAAGAATGAAGATGGTCACTCAGAAATAGTCTTAACTTCCACAGGGAAATAAAGACAATCAGCCTCTTCTGAAGAATGAAGATGGTCACTCAGAAATAGTCTTTACTTCCACAGGGGAATAAAGACAATTGGCCTCCTCTGAAGAATGAAGATGGTCACTCAGAAATAGTCTTTACTTCCACAGGGGAATAAAGACAATTGGCCTCCTCTGAAGAATGAAGATGGTCACTCAGAAATAGTCTACTTCCACAGGGGAATAAAGACAATGAGCCTCCTCTGAAGAATGAAGATGGTCACTCAGAAATAGTCTTTACTTCCACAGGGGAATAAAGACAATTAGCCTCCTCTGAAGAATGAAGATGGTCACTCAGAAATAGTCGTTACTTCCACAGGGGAATAAAGACAATTAGCCTCCTCTGAAGAATGAAGATGGTCACTCAGAAATAGTCTTTACTTCCACAGGGGAATAAAGACAATTAGCCTCCTCTGAAGAATGAAGATGGTCACTCAGAAATAGTCTTTACTTCCACAGGGGAATAAAGACAATTGGCCTCCTCTGAAGAATGAAGATGGTCACTCAGAAATAGTCTTAACTTCCACAGGGGAATAAAGACAATGAGCCTCCTCTGAAGAATGAAGATGGTCACTCAGAAATAGTCTTAACTTCCACAGGGAAATAAAGACAATTAGCCTCCTCTGAAGAATGAAGATGGTCACTCAGAAATAGTCTTAACTTCCACAGGGGAATAAAGACAATTAGCCTCCTCTGAAGAATGAAGATGGTCACTCAGAAATAGTCTTAACTTCCACAGGGGAATAAAGACAATTAGCCTCCTCTGAAGAATGAAGATGGTCATTCAGAAATAGTCTTTACTTCCACAGGGGAATAAAGACAATGAGCCTCCTCTGAAGAATGAAGATGGTCACTCAGAAATAGTCTTAACTTCCACAGGGGAATAAAGACAATTAGCCTCCTCTAAAGAATGAAGATGGTCACTCAGAAATAGTCGTTACTTCCACAGGGGAATAAAGACAATTAGCCTCCTCTGAAGAATGAAGATGGTCACTCAGAAATAGTCTTTACTTCCACAGGGGAATAAAGACAATTAGCCTCCTCTGAAGAATGAAGATGGTCTCTCAGAAATAGTCTTAACTTCCACAGGGGAATAAAAACAATGAGCCTCCTCTGAAGAATGAAGATGGTCACTCAGAAATAGTCTTAACTTCCACAGGGAAATAAAGACAATTAGCCTCCTCTGAAGAATGAAGATGGTCACTCAGAAATAGTCTTAACTTCCACAGGGGAATAAAGACAATTAGCCTCCTCTGAAGAATGAAGATGGTCACTCAGAAATAGTCTTAACTTCCACAGGGGAATAAAGACAATTAGCCTCCTCTGAAGAATGAAGATGGTCATTCAGAAATAGTCTTTACTTCCACAGGGGAATAAAGACAATTAGTCTCCTCTGAAGAATGAAGATGGTCACTCAGAAATAGTCTTTACTTCCACAGGGGAATAAAGACAATTAGCCTCCTCTGAAGAATGAAGATGGTCACTCAGAAATAGTCTTAACTTCCACAGGGGAATAAAAACAATGAGCCTCCTCTGAAGAATGAAGATGGTCACTCAGAAATAGTCTTTACTTCCACAGGGGAATAAAGACAATGAGCCTCCTCTGAAGAATGAAGATGGTCACTCAGAAATAGTCTTTACTTCCACAGGGGAATAAAGACAATGAGCCTCCTCTGAAGAATGAAGATGGTCACTCAGAAATAGTCTTAACTTCCACAGGGGAATAAAGACAATTGGCCTCCTCTGAAGAATGAAGATGGTGACTCAGAAATAGTCTTAACTTCCACAGGGGAATAAAGACAATTAGTCTCCTCTGAAGAATGAAGATGGTCACTCAGAAATAGTCTTAACTTCCACAGGGGAATAAAGACAATGAGCCTCCTCTGAAGAATGAAGATGGTCACTCAGAAATAGTCTTAACTTCCACAGGGGAATAAAGACAATTAGCCTCCTCTGAAGAATGAAGATGGTGACTCAGAAATAGTCTTAACTTCCACAGGGGAATAAAGACAATTAGCCTCCTCTGAAGAATGAAGATGGTGACTCAGAAATAGTCTTAACTTCCACAGGGGAATAAAGACAATTAGCCTCCTCTGAAGAATGAAGATGGTCACTCAGAAATAGTCTTTACTTCCACAGGGGAATAAAGACAATTAGCCTCCTCTGAAGAATGAAGATGGTCACTCAGAAATAGTCTTAACTTCCACAGGGGAATAAAGACAATTAGCCTCCTCTGACGAATGAAGATGGTCACTCAGAAATAGTCTTAACTTCCACAGGGGAATAAAGACAATTAGCCTCCTCTGAAGAATGAAGATGGTCATTCAGAAATAGTCTTTACTTCCACAGGGGAATAAAGACAATGAGCCTCCTCTGAAGAATGAAGATGGTCACTCAGAAATAGTCTTAACTTCCACAGGGGAATAAAGACAATTAGCCTCCTCTAAAGAATGAAGATGGTCACTCAGAAATAGTCGTTACTTCCACAGGGGAATAAAGACAATTAGCCTCCTCTGAAGAATGAAGATGGTCACTCAGAAATAGTCTTTACTTCCACAGGGGAATAAAGACAATTAGCCTCCTCTGAAGAATGAAGATGGTCTCTCAGAAATAGTCTTAACTTCCACAGGGGAATAAAAACAATGAGCCTCCTCTGAAGAATGAAGATGGTCACTCAGAAATAGTCTTAACTTCCACAGGGAAATAAAGACAATTAGCCTCCTCTGAAGAATGAAGATGGTCACTCAGAAATAGTCTTAACTTCCACAGGGGAATAAAGACAATTAGCCTCCTCTGAAGAATGAAGATGGTCACTCAGAAATAGTCTTAACTTCCACAGGGGAATAAAGACAATTAGCCTCCTCTGAAGAATGAAGATGGTCATTCAGAAATAGTCTTTACTTCCACAGGGGAATAAAGACAATTAGTCTCCTCTGAAGAATGAAGATGGTCACTCAGAAATAGTCTTTACTTCCACAGGGGAATAAAGACAATTAGCCTCCTCTGAAGAATGAAGATGGTCACTCAGAAATAGTCTTAACTTCCACAGGGGAATAAAAACAATGAGCCTCCTCTGAAGAATGAAGATGGTCACTCAGAAATAGTCTTTACTTCCACAGGGGAATAAAGACAATGAGCCTCCTCTGAAGAATGAAGATGGTCACTCAGAAATAGTCTTTACTTCCACAGGGGAATAAAGACAATGAGCCTCCTCTGAAGAATGAAGATGGTCACTCAGAAATAGTCTTAACTTCCACAGGGGAATAAAGACAATTGGCCTCCTCTGAAGAATGAAGATGGTGACTCAGAAATAGTCTTAACTTCCACAGGGGAATAAAGACAATTAGTCTCCTCTGAAGAATGAAGATGGTCACTCAGAAATAGTCTTAACTTCCACAGGGGAATAAAGACAATGAGCCTCCTCTGAAGAATGAAGATGGTCACTCAGAAATAGTCTTAACTTCCACAGGGGAATAAAGACAATTAGCCTCCTCTGAAGAATGAAGATGGTGACTCAGAAATAGTCTTAACTTCCACAGGGGAATAAAGACAATTAGCCTCCTCTGAAGAATGAAGATGGTGACTCAGAAATAGTCTTAACTTCCACAGGGGAATAAAGACAATTAGCCTCCTCTGAAGAATGAAGATGGTCACTCAGAAATAGTCTTTACTTCCACAGGGGAATAAAGACAATTAGCCTCCTCTGAAGAATGAAGATGGTCACTCAGAAATAGTCTTTACTTCCACAGGGGAATAAAGACAACTAGCCTCCTCTGAAGAATGAAGATGGTCACTCAGAAATAGTCTACTTCCACAGGGGAATAAAGACAATTGGCCTCCTCTGAAGAATGAAGATGGTCACTCAGAAATAGTCTTTACTTCCACAGGGGAATAAAGACAATTAGCCTCCTCTGAAGAATGAAGATGGTCACTCAGAAATAGTCTTTACTTCCACAGGGGAATAAACACAATGAGCCTCCTCTGAAGAATGAAGATGGTCACTCAGAAATAGTCATTACTTCCACAGGGGAATAAAGACAATGAGCCTCCTCTGAAGAATGAAGATGGTCACTCAGAAATAGTCTTTACTTCCACAGGGGAATAAAGACAATGAGCCTCCTCTGAAGAATGAAGATGGTCACTCAGAAATAGTCGTTACTTCCACAGGGGAATAAAGACAATTAGCCTCCTCTGAAGAATGAAGATGGTCACTCAGAAATAGTCGTTACTTCCACAGGGGAATAAAGACAATTGGCCTCCTCTGAAGAATGAAGATGGTCACTCAGAAATAGTCTTAACTTCCACAGGGAAATAAAGACAATCAGCCTCTTCTGAAGAATGAAGATGGTCACTCAGAAATAGTCTTTACTTCCACAGGGGAATAAAGACAATTGGCCTCCTCTGAAGAATGAAGATGGTCACTCAGAAATAGTCTTTACTTCCACAGGGGAATAAAGACAATTGGCCTCCTCTGAAGAATGAAGATGGTCACTCAGAAATAGTCTTTACTTCCACAGGGGAATAAAGACAATTGGCCTCCTCTGAAGAATGAAGATGGTCACTCAGAAATAGTCTACTTCCACAGGGGAATAAAGACAATGAGCCTCCTCTGAAGAATGAAGATGGTCACTCAGAAATAGTCTTTACTTCCACAGGGGAATAAAGACAATTAGCCTCCTCTGAAGAATGAAGATGGTCACTCAGAAATAGTCGTTACTTCCACAGGGGAATAAAGACAATTAGCCTCCTCTGAAGAATGAAGATGGTCACTCAGAAATAGTCTTTACTTCCACAGGGGAATAAAGACAATTAGCCTCCTCTGAAGAATGAAGATGGTCACTCAGAAATAGTCTTAACTTCCACAGGGGAATAAAGACAATTAGCCTCCTCTAAAGAATGAAGATGGTCACTCAGAAATAGTCTTTACTTCCACAGGGGAATAAAGACAATTAGCCTCCTCTGAAGAATGAAGATGGTCACTCAGAAATAGTCTTTACTTCCACAGGGGAATAAAGACAATTGGCCTCCTATGAAGAATGAAGATGTTCACTCAGAAATAGTCTTAACTTCCACAGGGGAATAAAGACAATTAGCCTCCTCTGAAGAATGAAGATGGTCACTCAGAAATAGTCTTTACTTCCGCAGGGGAATAAAGACAATTGGCCTCCTCTGAAGAATGAAGATGGTCACTCAGAAATAGTCGTTACTTCCACAGGGGAATAAAGACAATTAGCCTCCTCTGAAGAATGAAGATGGTCACTCAGAAATAGTCGTTACTTCCACAGGGGAATAAAGACAATTAGCCTCCTCTGAAGAATGAAGATGGTCACTCAGAAATAGTCGTTACTTCCACAGGGGAATAAAGACAATTGGCCTCCTCTGAAGAATGAAGATGGTCACTCAGAAATAGTCTTAACTTCCACAGGGAAATAAAGACAATCAGCCTCTTCTGAAGAATGAAGATGGTCACTCAGAAATAGTCTTTACTTCCACAGGGGAATAAAGACAATTGGCCTCCTCTGAAGAATGAAGATGGTCACTCAGAAATAGTCTTTACTTCCACAGGGGAATAAAGACAATTGGCCTCCTCTGAAGAATGAAGATGGTCACTCAGAAATAGTCTACTTCCACAGGGGAATAAAGACAATGAGCCTCCTCTGAAGAATGAAGATGGTCACTCAGAAATAGTCTTTACTTCCACAGGGGAATAAAGACAATTAGCCTCCTCTGAAGAATGAAGATGGTCACTCAGAAATAGTCGTTACTTCCACAGGGGAATAAAGACAATTAGCCTCCTGTGAAGAATGAAGATGGTCACTCAGAAATAGTCTTTACTTCCACAGGGGAATAAAGACTATTAGCCTCCTCTGAAGAATGAAGATGGTCACTCAGAAATAGTCTTAACTTCCACAGGGGAATAAAGACAATTAGCCTCCTCTAAAGAATGAAGATGGTCACTCAGAAATAGTCTTTACTTCCACAGGGGAATAAAGACAATTAGCCTCCTCTGAAGAATGAAGATGGTCACTCAGAAATAGTCTTTACTTCCACAGGGGAATAAAGACAATTGGCCTCCTCTGAAGAATGAAGATGGTCACTCAGAAATAGTCTTAACTTCCACAGGGGAATAAAGACAATTAGCCTCCTCTGAAGAATGAAGATGGTCACTCAGAAATAGTCTTAACTTCCACAGGGAAATAAAGACAATTAGCCTCCTCTGAAGAATGAAGATGGTCACTCAGAAATAGTCTTAACTTCCACAGGGGAATAAAGACAATTAGCCTCCTCTGAAGAATGAAGATGGTCACTCAGAAATAGTCTTTACTTCCACAGGGGAATAAAGACAATTAGCCTCCTCTGAAGAATGAAGATGGTCACTCAGAAATAGTCTTTACTTCCACAGGGGAATAAAGACAATTGGCCTCCTCTGAAGAATGAAGATGGTCACTCAGAAATAGTCTACTTCCACAGGGGAATAAAGACAATGAGCCTCCTCTGAAGAATGAAGATGGTCACTCAGAAATAGTCTTTACTTCCACAGGGGAATAAAGACAATTAGCCTCCTCTGAAGAATGAAGATGGTCACTCAGAAATAGTCGTTACTTCCACAGGGGAATAAAGACAATTAGCCTCCTCTGAAGAATGAAGATGGTCACTCAGAAATAGTCTTTACTTCCACAGCGGAATAAAGACAATTAGCCTCCTCTGAAGAATGAAGATGGTCACTCAGAAATAGTCTTAACTTCCACAGGGGAATAAAGACAATTAGCCTCCTCTGAAGAATGAAGATGGTCACTCAGAAATAGTCTTTACTTCCACAGGGGAATAAAGACAATTAGCCTCCTCTGAAGAATGAAGATGGTCACTCAGAAATAGTCTTAACTTCCACAGGGGAATAAAGACAATGAGCCTCCTCTGAAGAATGAAGATGGTCACTCAGAAATAGTCTTTACTTCCACAGGGGAATAAAGACAATTAGCCTCCTCTGAAGAATGAAGATGGTCACTCAGAAATAGTCGTTACTTACACAGGGGAATAAAGACAATTAGCCTCCTGTGAAGAATGAAGATGGTCACTCAGAAATAGTCTCTACTTCCACAGGGGAATAAAGACAATTAGCCTCCTCTGAAGAATGAAGATGGTCACTCAGAAATAGTCTTAACTTCCACAGGGGAATAAAGACAATTAGCCTCCTCTAAAGAATGAAGATGGTCACTCAGAAATAGTCTTTACTTCCACAGGGGAATAAAGACAATTAGCCTCCTCTGAAGAATGAAGATGGTCACTCAGAAATAGTCTTTACTTCCACAGGGGAATAAAGACAATTGGCCTCCTCTGAAGAATGAAGATGGTCACTCAGAAATAGTCTTAACTTCCACAGGGGAATAAAGACAATTAGCCTCCTCTGAAGAATGAAGATGGTCACTCAGAAATAGTCTTAACTTCCACAGGGAAATAAAGACAATTAGCCTCCTCTGAAGAATGAAGATGGTCACTCAGAAATAGTCTTAACTTCCACAGGGGAATAAAGACAATTAGCCTCCTCTGAAGAATGAAGATGGTCACTCAGAAATAGTCTTAACTTCCACAGGGGAATAAAGACAATTAGCCTCCTCTGAAGAATGAAGATGGTCACTCAGAAATAGTCTTAACTTCCACAGGGAAATAAAGACAATCAGCCTCTTCTGAAGAATGAAGATGGTCACTCAGAAATAGTCTTTACTTCCACAGGGGAATAAAGACAATTGGCCTCCTCTGAAGAATGAAGATGGTCACTCAGAAATAGTCTTTAGTTCCACAGGGGAATAAAGACAATTGGCCTCCTCTGAAGAATGAAGATGGTCACTCAGAAATAGTCTACTTCCACAGGGGAATAAAGACAATGAGCCTCCTCTGAAGAATGAAGATGGTCACTCAGAAATAGTCTTTACTTCCACAGGGGAATAAAGACAATTAGCCTCCTCTGAAGAATGAAGATGGTCACTCAGAAATAGTCGTTACTTCCACAGGGGAATAAAGACAATTAGCCTCCTCTGAAGAATGAAGATGGTCACTCAGAAATAGTCTTTACTTCCACAGGGGAATAAAGACAATTAGCCTCCTCTGAAGAATGAAGATGGTCACTCAGAAATAGTCTTAACTTCCACAGGGGAATAAAGACAATTAGCCTCCTCTGAAGAATGAAGATGGTCACTCAGAAATAGTCTTTACTTCCACAGGGGAATAAAGACAATTAGCCTCCTCTGAAGAATGAAGATGGTCACTCAGAAATAGTCTTAACTTCCACAGGGGAATAAAGACAATTAGCCTCCTCTGAAGAATGAAGATGGTCACTCAGAAATAGTCGTTACTTCCACAGGGGAATAAAGACAATTAGCCTCCTCTGAAGAATGAAGATGGTCACTCAGAAATAGTCTTAACTTCCACAGGGGAATAAAGACAATTAGCCTCCTCTGAAGAATGAAGATGGTCACTCAGAAATAGTCGTTACTTCGACAGGGAAATAAAGACAATTAGCCTCATCTGAAGAATGAAGATGGTCACTCAGAAATAGTCTTAACTTCCACAGGGGAATAAAGACAATTAGCCTCCTCTGAAGAATGAAGATGGTCACTCAGAAATAGTCGTTACTTCCACGGGGGAATAAAGACAATTAGCCTCCTCTGAAGAATGAAGATGGTCACTCAGAAATAGTCTTTACTTCCACAGGGGAATAAAGACAATTAGCCTCCTCTGAAGAATGAAGATGGTCACTCAGAAATAGTCTTAACTTCCACAGGGGAATAAAGACAATGAGCCTCCTCTGAAGAATGAAGATGGTCACTCAGAAATAGTCTTTACTTCCACAGGGGAATAAAGACAATGAGCCTCCTCTGAAGAATGAAGATGGTCACTCAGAAATAGTCTTTACTTCCACAGGGGAATAAAGACAATGAGCCTCCTCTGAAGAATGAAGATGGTCACTCAGAAATAGTCTTAACTTCCACAGGGGAATAAAGACAATTGGCCTCCTCTGAAGAATGAAGATGGTGACTCAGAAATAGTCTTAACTTCCACAGGGGAATAAAGACAATTAGCCTCCTCTGAAGAATGAAGATGGTCACTCAGAAATAGTCTTAACTTCCACAGGGGAATAAAGACAATGAGCCTCCTCTGAAGAATGAAGATGGTCACTCAGAAATAGTCTTAACTTCCACAGGGGAATAAAGACAATTAGCCTCCTCTGAAGAATGAAGATGGTGACTCAGAAATAGTCTTAACGTCCACAGGGGAATAAAGACAATTAGCCTCCTCTGAAGAATGAAGATGGTGACTCAGAAATAGTCTTAACTTCCACAGGGGAATAAAGACAATTAGCCTCCTCTGAAGAATGAAGATGGTCACTCAGAAATAGTCTTTACTTCCACAGGGGAATAAAGACAATTAGCCTCCTCTGAAGAATGAAGATGGTCACTCAGAAATAGTCTTTACTTCCACAGGGGAATAAAGACAACTAGCCTCCTCTGAAGAATGAAGATGGTCACTCAGAAATAGTCTACTTCCACAGGGGAATAAAGACAATTGGCCTCCTCTGAAGAATGAAGATGGTCACTCAGAAATAGTCTTTACTTCCACAGGGGAATAAAGACAATTAGCCTCCTCTGAAGAATGAAGATGGTCACTCAGAAATAGTCTTTACTTCCACAGGGGAATAAAGACAATTAGCCTCCTATGAAGAATGAAGATGGTCACTCAGAAATAGTCTACTTCCACAGGGGAATAAAGACAATTAGCCTCCTCTGAAGAATGAAGATGGTCACTCAGAAATAGTCTTAACATTTACAGGGGAATAAAGACAATTAGCCTCCTCTGAAGAATGAAGATGGTCACTCAGAAATAGTCTTTACTTCCACAGGGGAATAAAGACAATTGGCCTCCTCTGAAGAATGAAGATGGTCACTCAGAAATAGTCTTAACTTCCACAGGGGAATAAAGACAATTAGCCTCCTCTGAAGAATGAAGATGGTCACTCAGAAATAGTCTTTACTTCCACAGGGGAATAAAGACAATTAGCCTCCTCTGAAGAATGAAGATGGTCACTCAGAAATAGTCTTAACTTCCACAGGGGAATAAAGACAATTGGCCTCCTCTGAAGAATGAAGATGGTCACTCAGAAATAGTCGTTACTTCCACAGGGGAATAAAGACAATTAGCCTCCTCTGAAGAATGAAGATGGTCACTCAGAAATAGTCTTAACTTCCACAGGGGAATAAAGACAATTAGCCTCCTCTGAAGAATGAAGATGGTCACTCAGAAATAGTCGTTACTTCGACAGGGAAATAAAGACAATTAGCCTCATCTGAAGAATGAAGATGGTCACTCAGAAATAGTCTTAACTTCCACAGGGGAATAAAGACAATTAGCCTCCTCTGAAGAATGAAGATGGTCACTCAGAAATAGTCTTAACTTCCAAAGGGGAATAAAGACAATGAGCCTCCTCGGAAGAATGAAGATGGTCATTCAGAAATAGTCTTTACTTCCACAGGGGAATAAAGACAATTAGCCTCCTCTGAAGAATGAAGATGGTCACTCAGAAATAGTCTTAACTTCCACAGGGGAATAAAGACAATTAGCCTCCTCTGAAGAATGAAGATGGTCACTCAGAAATAGTCGTTACTTCCACAGGGGAATAAAGACAATTAGCCTCCTCTGAAGAATGAAGATGGTCACTCAGAAATAGTCTTTACTTCCACAGGGGGATAAGGACAATTAGCCTCCTCTGAAGAATGAAGATGGTCACTCAGAAATAGTCTTAACTTCCACAGGGGAATAAAGACAATGAGCCTCCTCTGAAGAATGAAGATGGTCACTCAGAAATAGTCTTTACCTCCACAGGGGAATAAAGACAATGAGCCTCCTCTGAAGAATGAAGATGGTCACTCAGAAATAGTCTTTACTTCCACAGGGGAATAAAGACAATGAGCCTCCTCTGAAGAATGAAGATGGTCACTCAGAAATAGTCTTAACTTCAACAGGGGAATAAAGACAATTGGCCTCCTCTGAAGAATGAAGATGGTGACTCAGAAATAGTCTTAACTTCCACAGGGGAATAAAGACAATTAGCCTCCTCTGAAGAATGAAGATGGCCACTCAGAAATAGTCTTAACTTCCACAGGGGAATAAAGACAATGAGCCTCCTCTGAAGAATGAAGATGGTCACTCAGAAATAGTCTTTACTTCCACAGGGGAATAAAGACAATGAGCCTCCTCTGAAGAATGAAGATGGTCACTCAGAAATAGTCTTTACTTCCACAGGGGAATAAAGACAATTAGCCTCCTCTGAAGAATGAAGATGGTCACTCAGAAATAGTCTTTACTTCCACAGGGGAATAAAGACAATTGGCCTCCTCTGAAGAATGAAGATGGTCACTCAGAAATAGTCTTAACTTCCACAGGGGAATAAAGACAATGAGCCTCCTCTGAAGAATGAAGATGGTCACTCAGAAATAGTCTTTACTTCCACAGGGGAATAAAGACAATTAGCCTCCTCTGAAGAATGAAGATGGTCACTCAGAAATAGTCTTTACTTCCACAGGGGGATAAGGACAATTAGCCTCCTCTGAAGAATGAAGATGGTCACTCAGAAATAGTCTTAACTTCCACAGGGGAATAAAGACAATGAGCCTCCTCTGAAGAATGAAGATGGTCACTCAGAAATAGTCTTTACCTCCACAGGGGAATAAAGACAATGAGCCTCCTCTGAAGAATGAAGATGGTCACTCAGAAATAGTCTTTACTTCCACAGGGGAATAAAGACAATGAGCCTCCTCTGAAGAATGAAGATGGTCACTCAGAAATAGTCTTAACTTCCACAGGGGAATAAAGACAATTGGCCTCCTCTGAAGAATGAAGATGGTGACTCAGAAATAGTCTTAACTTCCACAGGGGAATAAAGACAATTAGCCTCCTCTGAAGAATGAAGATGGCCACTCAGAAATAGTCTTAACTTCCACAGGGGAATAAAGACAATGAGCCTCCTCTGAAGAATGAAGATGGTCACTCAGAAATAGTCGTTACTTCCACAGGGGAATAAAGACAATGAGCCTCCTCTGAAGAATGAAGATGGTCACTCAGAAATAGTCTTAACTTCCACAGGGGAATAAAGACAATTAGCCTCCTCTGAAGAATGAAGATGGTCACTCAGAAATAGTCTTAACTTCCACAGGGGAATAAAGACAATTGGCCTCCTCTGAAGAATGAAGATGGTCACTCAGAAATAGTCTTAACTTCCACAGGGGAATAAAGACAATGAGCCTCCTCTGAAGAATGAAGATGGTCACTCAGAAATAGTCTTTACTTCCACAGGGGAATAAAGACAATTAGCCTCCTCTGAAGAATGAAGATGGTCACTCAGAAATAGTCTTAACTTCCACAGGGGAATAAAGACAATTGGCCTCCTCTGAAGAATGAAGATGGTGACTCAGAAATAGTCTTAACTTCCACAGGGGAATTAAGACAATTAGTCTCCTCTGAAGAATGAAGATGGTCACTCAGAAATAGTCTTTACTTCCACAGGGGAATAAAGACAATGAGCCTCCTCTGAAGAATGAAGATGGTCACTCAGAAATAGTCGTTACTTCCACAGGGGAATAAAGACAATGAGCCTCCTCTGAAGAATGAAGATGGTCACTCAGAAATAGTCTTTACTTCCACAGGGGAATAAAGACAATTAGCCTCCTCTGAAGAATGAAGATGGTCACTCAGAAATAGTCTTAACTTCCACAGGGGAATAAAGACAATTGGCCTCCTCTGAAGAATGAAGATGGTCACTCAGAAATAGTCTTAACTTCCACAGGGGAATAAAGACAATTAGCCTCCTCTGAAGAATGAAGATGGTCACTCAGAAATAGTCTTAACTTCCACATGGGAATAAAGACAATGAGCCTCCTCTGAAGAATGAAGATGGTCACTCAGAAATAGTCTTTACTTCCACAGGGGAATAAAGACAATTGGCCTCCTCTGAAGAATGAAGATGGTCACTCAGAAATAGTCTTTACTTCCACAGGGGAATAAAGACAATTAGCCTCCTATGAAGAATGAAGATGGTCACTCAGAAATAGTCTACTTCCACAGGGGAATAAAGACAATTAGCCTCCTCTGAAGAATGAAGATGGTCACTCAGAAATAGTCTTAACTTCCACAGGGGAATAAAGACAATTAGCCTCCTCTGAAGAATGAAGATGGTCACTCAGAAATAGTCTTTACTTCCACAGGGGAATAAAGACAATTGGCCTCCTCTGAAGAATGAAGATGGTCACTCAGAAATAGTCTTAACTTCCACAGGGGAATAAAGACAATTAGCCTCCTCTGAAGAATGAAGATGGTCACTCAGAAATAGTCTTTACTTCCACAGGGGAATAAAGACAATTAGCCTCCTCTGAAGAATGAAGATGGTCACTCAGAAATAGTCTTAACTTCCACAGGGGAATAAAGACAATTGGCCTCCTCTGAAGAATGAAGATGGTCACTCAGAAATAGTCGTTACTTCCACAGGGGAATAAAGACAATTAGCCTCCTCTGAAGAATGAAGATGGTCACTCAGAAATAGTCTTAACTTCCACAGGGGAATAAAGACAATTAGCCTCCTCTGAAGAATGAAGATGGTCACTCAGAAATAGTCGTTACTTCGACAGGGAAATAAAGACAATTAGCCTCATCTGAAGAATGAAGATGGTCACTCAGAAATAGTCTTAACTTCCACAGGGGAATAAAGACAATTAGCCTCCTCTGAAGAATGAAGATGGTCACTCAGAAATAGTCTTAACTTCCAAAGGGGAATAAAGACAATGAGCCTCCTCTGAAGAATGAAGATGGTCATTCAGAAATAGTCTTTACTTCCACAGGGGAATAAAGACAATTAGCCTCCTCTGAAGAATGAAGATGGTCA